>QLON01000882.1:2346-23508 GCA_003313675.1 Termitomyces heimii
CAAGTCCTTAGATAGCTGCTATATAATGAATAGCAAACTAAAACTAGGCCTTGTTGACTACTTTATATACTCCTTCCCTAGCTTGGGCAATCAACCTTGTTTGAAGTAAGTCCAGGTCAGTCAAAATGTCAATCATTTTGATCTTCCATACTGCATAGTTCTCTGTGCCCTTCAGTGTGTTAATACAATGGGGCAATGACAAGGATTTGTTGGACATCAAGGAGTATAGTGAAAGTAGTGAGGTGTGAGATCAGTCAAGTGTCAAGTATGAATATGCAAGATGTTTAGTTGCAGGTGGAGCCCATAACCAATTGAAATAAGAATGAGTGGGGGGGTAAAATAGATGATATTCAGCCAGGTATCAAATACACTGTAACTACTTATATACTTGTTCATGTGGTAGTATACAAGAGTAATACAGAAATGATTATATTACTGAGATCTGGCAGGGGCAAAACATAAGGCATAGGTAAGTATCATATGGTGTGGCAATGTAGACATAAAAAGATAGAGTAAAACATACAGAATGGCCTGGTGACTACTGCAGGTGACTCAGATTGGTAGTCCAATTTCCAACTTCCTAGTTGTTCATTGAAGTACAGCCATGACAACACATCTGATAGTATATTGTCTGTACCTGGTACATACTCTGCATCATACTCAAATTCTGCAATTCTCTCCAGCCATCAAGCTTGCCTTCCAGACAAGTTTTTCTGATGAAAAAGATAAATTAATCCCTTATAGTCTGTGTATTACTTAAACCTTATGCCCTAAAGTATATCTTGGTGTCTAAGCATTGTCTCCACTTCTGCCAGCATCTTTATCTCATTCACAGGATAGTTCTGCTGCATAGGGTTGACCTTTGCTGAAAAGAATGCAGCAACTTGTGCCATCTTTCAATTTACTCCCTGGCTAAATCACATCTGCAATACCTATCACACATCCATCTATCACCATATTAACAGGTGGTGCCTTGGACATGTAGTTTAAAGGTTTGTGGTGGTGATTTTAGCATGTTGAGGCAAGCTCTTTTATGTCCTCAAAAGCTCTCTGATGAGTATGATCCCATTAGAAGGGGATATTGTCACCTGTAATTGTGTACAAGATGCTCATGGAAATCTGTATACAGTCAATATCATCTACTAGATATCCTGCAGCACCCAGAAACCCATACAGTAAATTCCTATTAATTGGTGTTTTCCACTTTACTAAAGCATCAACCTTATCAGGATCCTGTCAGGTCCTGCTGATTCAGGAGCTCACTCTGTTGAGCAGAAACCTACTAGTCAGGTCTCTCCAAAAAGGGAGACTCACACAGAAACAAGGGATTAATGCCAGAGGTTAGCACTGGGAGAGCTGAGTACAAGTTATGGAAAGGAAATGGAAAAGATGGAGAATTAGAGATAAGGATGGAAGATTACAAGAGGAAGGAGTAGTATAAATAAAAAGGAAAATAAGTAGATGAGAAACAGAGTCAAGATAGAAAAGACGGAGTGGAAGTAAATAGAAATGAGACAAGTTGGTGAAACTGGAAAAGAAAAGAGAGAAGAGAGAAGAAACAAAGAGTAGGAACAGAAAAGATGGAAGTAAGAGTAGTGTGGGAAAATGAGGAAATAGAGAGCTAAAAGAGATGGAGAAGAAAGGGAGGAAATGGAAGAGATTTGAAAAGTTGAAGATGAGTTGAGTCAAGAGGAAATAGAGGCAGAGTAGAACAGAGACTTGAAGAACTGAAAATGGAGACAGAGAGTTACAATAAGACAAGGCAGAGACAGAAAAGGATTGAGAATGAGAAATGAGATTGATTCAAAAAATGGAGACATAGAAAAAATATAGAAAGAGATGGAGAGAGAGAAAGTAGAGGGGAGACAGAAGAGACTAGGAAAACTGGCAGACTATGGTGATATCAAGACTACTGTGGGTATTTCCTGCTTTGCTAAGAAACATGGATTCATGAAGCAGCAGCTTGTCTCCAAGTCCACCATCACCTGGGTGTCAACAATGCATGGAGCCAGAAACCCTGGCTCATGGATCCTCAGTGTTATCAGAAATTCTAGTGCAGAGTAAGGAGAGTGGTTTGACCTAGCATAAATTAGTGCAGCCCACTGCTTGTATTGCCATCATGACAGCTTTTTTAAACTTGCTTTGTCTGGATCATGCAACACAATTTAATTGTCAACTGTGAGTACATGACACTCATTGGCCACACTCATAATGATGGCACAAGGCAACCCTAGATAAAAACCACCCCTGGCCCATCCCTTTTTTTTTCCTCACCCTCCACCTTCTTCATTGCCACACCCACCACCTCTACTATTGCTGCTTGGATTGCTGCCATCAAAAGTGGGCAGTCCACCATAAGGTGCCCAGATTTACCACACTTGGAGCATTTCCACATGGTTCACAGTGTCCTTGCATGATCAACATCCATTGTATTGGGGTCTGCTGAAACTGGGGGTGGTGCTGAGCAAACCACTACCATGGTTGCAGGGGCTGCATTTGACATGCTTGAGGTACATGGTGCCATGGAGCTACCTGTTCCAATTGCCCTTCCTCTTCACCACGATATCTGCAGGCTTACTCTCACACTGCAACAGAAATCTCATAATCAGTGTTCACGAGTGCCTCCATTGCTGCCAGGTTCAAGCCTTTTCAAAAACAATCCTTCACATACTTGCTGTCCATGTCCGCCTGGCCCATCTTCCCTTTAAGTTTGAAAAACATTGTGCAGTAGTCCATAATAAACCTGGACCCTTACTGGAGCTGTCCAATGCGCATCAGCGCATCCTGTGCCAGATCACGGGTGCAAAATGCTGCCTTAAAGTTGTCTTTTCAGGCCTGCCACTGAAAATGCCTGGGGTTCAGGCCCGGGTTGTCTGACCCAGTTGTGATCACACACAACCAGTCCTGCGCCGACCCAGTAAGATAAGATTACACCCACAAGGTCTTCTGGCACTCGTCACCAAACGTCTCGAACTCTGCAGCCGCCTCGATCTGCCAAATGAACTAATCCTCGGCTGTCGGCAAGGCTCCGGTGGCTCCTGACCCCGGACTGCAAGCTCAAGTAATGCGACATGCGAGAGGACCACCTACATACTGCGCTGAAACTCAGCCTGTATTTCACCCAGGCTCAATTGCAAGTGTGCCGCCAAGTCCATCTTGATGGCCTGGAATACCACTTCCGCCAAGCTTTCATCCACCGCCTGCATCGTCGGGTCATTGAGTTCCCCGAGGGCGAGGTGGCGTCGACATGCTGAGCAAAAATTTTCCAGAGTTTGATCCAAGTAAGGTTGTTAACGCGTCACGGCAATAACTCTAAGAACAAAATTGTATTCATGTAGCTAATATGATGCACTGTGTTGTATATACCTAAGAACGAAATGAATCAAACTAAGGAAGTACTCTACGCGAGGAACCGACGACTGCAGCGTGGTCACGTGCGTATCGTGACAGTAGAAGGAAGGCCGCTGGGAAAGAGCCGCGCCCGGGGTAGGGAAAGAAGCGGACAAAACACAACAGAAGACACCGAAGAAGAAGTGGGCACGGTGCAGGACCACACACACCACGGGAGGTAGACACAACCCGCATTCAAAGGAGCCGCAGGAGAGTATGGAGATACGATACAATATTGACCCTAACAGACACCGAACTCGAAACACACACCCAACCCCTGACTCTTGTCATATTCTCCGACATGACCCTTGCGCCCTTACATGTCACGGAAAAAACTACAAGGGAAAATATATTTCGAGACACGGATTTAATACTACTTACAACAGACACAAACAACAAAAGGTGTAGGGATACATTTACTTGCATCCTACCCCCGCCCATTAGCTCAATAGAGTAGCTTGACGGCGGTATGAACTAAAGTTCTCTATCTCCTGTGCTTTTTATACGATAAAGGACGAGTAGTCAAAAGGGGTAGTCTGTGGTAAGGGATGTACGAAAGGAGTCCGAAACAAAAAGGGTGACTAAATGAGGTAGGGTGCAGGTGTTATCGCTACACAGGCTGAACTCAGACAGATGCAGACGAACATATGATTGTGTTTGAAGTGTGCAGGTGGTGCATATAGTTCAGAAATTTATTTAGCAATTGAGAAAATATCTGGAGTTCTGTGCATTTCGGAAGCACAGAAAAAATCCGACAAACTTGGAGATCTACAGATGAGCCCATATCCCGTTCTCACCGGGACTCAGGTACGACTTGGACTGCCATTGTCCCTTAAATTTGAAAAAAAAACCACATATTCACATGCTCAAAGGTGCGGTCCTCAAGCGGACGAGACAATGAATCTTGTGGCAGTGATTCATTGAATATGAAGGCTGCATTGCGTACGCGTTTTTCGACGCTATATCCCGGCTTGCAGCCCCAAGGGTGGCCCTCCAACTGAACACGAGTTCTGTTTGTTCAGAAAGTGATTATTTCCCTTGATCCAACTTTCATCAACCCTGTACAAGCGCCTCTCTGATCTGTCTCCGAGAAAGTTTATCATATTTCACCGAGTGTCTCGCGGGTTCCTTATGTCTTTCCGAAACAAGCTGACGGTGTAAGAGGACATTCTCTAACAGGCTCTATTTTACGGCAACATCGAGCCACTGTCTTTCTCAATCTAATTTCAACTTCTAACAAATGTCAAGTAAACGGGATAAGAAGATTTGGGCCAAAGCAAACCTACATCGAACATCGCCTACAATAACAGCCGGTGTGGATGACCTCAGGACCTTTTTTAGTGCAGTCATCCGAAGCGGACAAAACAATCATGTTCCCAGTGCATGGGGGTATGACCTTGATTCCTCATGAGGCACCTCATGCCTGCAGGCCTTGTGATACACAGTTCGAGTCAGCATATGGATGAGGGGCCTCTTCAAGACATCAGCTCAAAGTATTCCCAATATTAGGTTTCGTCCGCACGTCGTCATGTCAAACTCTACTACCACGTCTCACAGAAGTGGTGGTTTGCCGCCGGCGAAGAAGCACAAGCGCACTTCGAGTGGCGATCTATCTGCGACAGAACTTGGCTCTCTTACGGATGGGCTGATGATCATTGCAGACAAGATCAATGAAATACGGGCTCGATATAATTGGGAGGACCTTGAAGAGCTTAACCACCTAAAAGATGAAACAGATAATGTCATTCAACAGGTAAAGGCCTTCCACGATTTCAAGAAGGAAGATGAGAATGCTGTGGTAATCTTCCTGCATCACTTTACAATGAATGGGAACTGACTGTCTATATCTAGATTGTCTCACTATCCAACATGAATGTACAAATTCTGACAGAGAGGCTGGGTTTACAAGAAATAAAGAAGATCGATGTAGGCCACGGCGGTCCAGTTGTCTTTCTGGAAAAACTACTTCCAGCCTTGAAAGCTCGATTACCGTCTCATCAACTTGATGCTATCACGGACACTGTAAATCGTCATTGGGACCCGGTTTTTCTTCGCAATACTTTGGTGACAATTGAACTTAACGTTAACCAAAAGGTCAGCCATTACTCTAACTTGTAGAGGTGAGAATATAATTGTCCTTGAATCAAGTCAGAAGCAGCATCCAGGATCAAAATTGACGCATGGCTTTTACAAGGCGTACGGCTTATCAAGAGCCTTAACGAGAGATACAGTACCGTACTCTTTCCGGAACTTTTGCTCTGGTCACGCAATTCTGCAAGTGACAAACCACCACGTATTAGATACAGAGACCAGGTAACATATCTCGCAGGCAGCATTGATTACGGCCTTTTGACCGTTATTCCGGGACGGAGGGCTATATCGCCCGAAAGTGAGTCCCACGTAAGACGTTACCATATTAGAATATTAAAGTCTGATTACCCATCTCAACAGGGATCAAGAGGATGCTGCTGGATAATGACAACGCTGCCCGCAGCTTGCATTTCTTCACCGAAAACGACATTTTTAACGTCTACGAGGCAAAACGCTCGACTAAAAGCCTCGAAATTCATGAAGCACAAGTCATCGCGCAATGCCTTGCAATGTAAGCTCTATCAATTTGTGTACCGAATTATGTGGTATACTCAATCAGATAATTGGTAGAATGGCGAAACTGAAGTGCGTAGGATCACTATTCCGATTTTAATCTACGATCGTGTTCATCGTTGGCTGAATGATTTATTCTAGCAGCAATAATAAGGATCCCATGCACGATCTTGCATTTACTCTTACGAGTGGAGCAGTTTGGCTCTTCGGTGTAGTGGACTCAAAAAGAAGGGTTTGTGTTAGGACTACTGAAATAGGGCTGGACGAGAATCCAGGGAATATATCTGATCGATCCTTTCGGTCCCTGATGACCCTTATAATGATTTGGGTAAGTATCTGCCCTCGGGAACAAGTACACAACACTAATTCACCGGTTTGCAGAGCACACTACCAGGGGATGTCATTAAAGCGTCGATGAACACTTTCCAATAGTAACTGATGAACACGATACCAGATGGTAAACTACACTCGATGACCTTCTATGTGTTTTGTTCTCGCCCGTGGCTTAATTCTGTCTATGTAATCGATGAGACCTTTGTACATTCCTAGTTTAATATAAAACTTTGTTGCGTTCTTTTGGGCCAAGGAACCTCAGGTTCCTTCGCTCGAAATTTCGGATCTGAAGGGGTCCGTGGTCACCGCGACTTTATCGTCTGGCTCGACTACATCAGGTACCGCCATGGCAATCCCTCGTTTGGGCTTGTTCTGATGGCTTTGTATCGACTTGCGATTTCTACCCTTACCAACATCTTGTCATGCTTGTCTCAATACAAATTACTCGAAGAGCTTACTCTACCAGCCGCATGGAGAACTAAGGCCATCCAGATCCAAATTCAATTAATGTCTCCCAAGCTGCAAAAGATACAGCCCAGATTCATTCCTTCACTTTAGTCTTTAAATTTCCAAAGAGGATGCAAGCGCTATTGACTCTCCAATTACCTTCTGGATGAGAGATGACTTTCGGATGTAAACCTTGACAACGACAAACCACCACGTATTAGATACAGAGACCAGGTAACGTATCTCGCAGGCAGCATTGACTATGGCCTTTTGACCATTATTCCAGGACGGAGCGCTATATCGAACGAAATTGAGTCCACGTAAGACGTTACCATATTAGAACATTACAGTCTGGTTACCCATTTCAACAGGATGCTGCTAGGTAATGAGAACTCTGCCCGCAGCTTGCATTTCTTCACCGAAAACGACATTTTTAACGTCTAACAATACAGAGTATCTCGAGTGCATATACTAGTTTTCCACAAAAAACGATTAGATAAATCTAGGAAATCTAGAGGTTTCAAGAATGAGGACTGTACAATCCTTCGTAAATATAATGCGTCCACTGTCCTCGGCAAAAAGAGGTGGATCAAACGGCCGAAAGCGCAACCAAAGCTCAAGGCCCGGCGAAACGTTGAGTCGATGTGCTGTGATAACGTTTGAATGTAGGTGATTTGTCATGCCAACTTTGACTAGGATCGGACCTCGTTTCTTCGCAAGTGCCTTCTGTGTTCCGGCCGAATACACATAATATCCCTGGGGCACATCCATATATCGTGCAAGATGCGGTGGATGCTCTACATTGTGAGGAATCGCTAGATGGTAAACTATCTCTTTGGATGTCAAAACAAGAACAACGGCTTCATTATCCTGGCTCGACTGAAGGTGCTCAAATTGATGATCCCCATGGTCGTCAACTAATGCCCATCTTGGTTCTGAGGGATTCTGGGGAAGTACCGGGGCGATGGGTTGATCTGCAATCATTGTGTCTATATCGTATACGAAGAGATTGCGGGCGGAGACAAAGGCCAACCGGCTACCAGGAAGCAGAGATACAGAAACCTAAATTACATACATGAATGTTTATACTGGACGAAAGCAATTTCACGTACGGGACATTTAGAGTCTTGATCTTGGGGAAAAATTAACGTTCTACGATGCACAGACTCCGTAGAGGACCTCCAGTCAAAAATTTCAATGTACGATCGAAATCGAGAGGTATACATAAGCCTGGCAAGTAGATTACCAGAAAGACTGACAGATAATACGCTGGTAGAGGGTTCAGTCGCTGGAAAGGAATGTAAAAGATGTGCCTCCAGGAATGCAGACGACCCATGTCCACGCAGATTCACACGCCAGATCATGAAATCAAGAGAACCATTCAAAGGCTGTGCTAGAGTGTGGATGCAGATTCGAGTCAGTATCACTCGCGTTAAGCATCGGACTGAAATACGACTGACTGACCATGGTATTCTGAAGGATAAGTTACCATGAAACATTTCAACGTCGGACTTGTGTTATCAAGGTCAACGGCGACGCGATATAGGAATTGGCGGTTGACGTCCTCACGCGGTGGCATTAATAGATTGCTCCGCATTTGAGGATCTTCAAGGTCGTGGCAAAAAACTGAACCGTCGCACATGGTTGTAAGAAGCCAGCGTCCACCTGGGACCAAAGCCTTCGTGAAGTCATCGTTCAAGGATATGACGCGTTCTTGAACGGGACGACTTTTAGATTGCCATTCCCAGTCGGCACTTCTCCGCTGCAACACCCAAGACTCCAGTTCTCGAGGTGAATACACGTCTACCGGCTCTTCCATTCTCATTCTGAATCTTTGCTCCGCCAAATAACTTCGGTACTGGTTCGTCCACACCACCCATGTTCGTGACGCGTCATTCAACCATCTGCAAACCTACAGCTATCGATTTGTTTCTTTGTTGTGTATTGAAAGTGATTTGACACACCTGCCTCATGATAAGCAAGTCACGCCAATGGGCGTGCTTCAAAATCTCAGTCAGAACTTCAAAAGGCAGGTCACTAAATGTAAGTCGAGATCCCTGGTTTTATCAGCATCATAAACTTTCAAGTCGAACCTTTGACGGACTTTGTTTCTCCACGACCATGCGCTTACCAATGGAGGAATCCACCTGTCAACCTTCAACAGCCTGCCCAATCCAAGAAAACTAGAGGTTATGTCTGTGAGAAGGCTTGAATGCGTCCTCGCAGTTCTTCCTGCATCCAATCTGCTGTTATTCACCATGCGCAATCAAGGAAACTCAATTGCGTGGGAGCTGAAATTGAAATTTATAAACTGGTCCATTTTAGGCTCATATTATACTGTCACGTGATAGTTCAAGCTGGTGGCTGTGTCGTCCCGGGAATTTGAATCGGGTAAGTAGTTCATTTTTTAACTTGAATTGTCATTTGCGAACACTGTGACTTGAGTACATAGACACAACAGAATGCTCCGCAAATATGTGACTCGGGCTTGTGGGGCATGGGTATCATGTCGCAATATATGATACGCGTTTCACGGACCATTAGCTTGCGGGAAAGGCAACAAGACTTTGGCCCTGAAGTTCTTGGTGAGTACTCTTCAAAGCAGTTATTGCGTCTCGTTTGCTCATGTCTTGCAGTGATTGTCAAAGGACCATCATGACAACAACGTCTAGACTAATGATTCCTTTCGAACTCCAGAACGAGATCTTCGAGAATCTTCGAAAGGACTCTAGATTGCTTGCAGATTGCAGTCTTGTATCTTCTCTAACTTTTTTCAAACTTCAATGTCGACGTTGTTTTTAGTAATTACGATGGTTTCATGAAAGCAACAAGGTTGATGGAGTTACTTGCTGCACCTCATTTACATTTAGGGTGGTACATTCGGTGCATCTCCATATTAGATATGATGTCATTGCTATCAATTGTAAAGCTCCTCCGAAGCATACAACAGATTTTCCTCTGTTTTTCAGGCCATCCTTCCTCGTTTGAATTGTGTTCATTGATTGACACTAGGGAATGGGCTAGTATTCCAGTGGCTGTAAAGAGTCTCTTAGCATCTGAGGTCCATTTCAATGGCCTTGAAGATCTGATTTTGCTCTCAAACGTGAGCTTTCCTGCCCTTGAAACATTGTGCATCCCTTGCCTTCAAGTCAAAGATTATCTTCTGTATTTTTGCCATATGCAAACAGGTTTGGGTGTTTGCATGCTCTGACACTTTTTGTGGAAAAGTCGACTGTGTCTCTACCGTTGGCCTTGACATCCAAATAAACTTAGTCTTCACATTTAAGATATGTCTTTCCTGGGTCAAATTGGCTCCCTCATACATGCTACTGGATTGACTCTCACTTCTCTCCAGTTCTACATTCACAGAGAATGGAAAAATCAATTTGAGGGTGTGTGAATTGATGGTTTGTTCCTTGATCAAACTTTGCACTCACCTCTATGTCTTTTGATCTTGACCAGAGGCTATTACCAATCTCCCTTAGCAAGAACATGAACTTGAGACACCTGTACTTTGATGTGGAGCTCTATGAAAGGGATATGTAGTGGTTGATGAAGATTTTTAGATCCAGTTCACCATTATGTGGTCTTGAAGAGATTTATTTTGGTTTTGGGAGGCATGGTGGTGGTGTTAATCATCCAACACTAACACTACTGTTGCTGGTACTCAGCAACTTTTGGGTGTCATCAATGTCAACATCAACTCAGTAGTCTAAACAAGTCGTGCTAAAGGTTACAATGTTTCACTTCTCTTCCCTAAATCCTCCATGTATAGATTAGCTCAGCATTAATATAAGCTCATTGATTTTTTTTCTGCACTAGTGTCAGATTTCAAAGGCTTCTTGTTGCTTGAATTTCTGCAGATTGTAGTTGTATAAGTATATTCAAATTAGATTGTCCTATCCTGTGTTAATGGCAAACTCATCACTGTGCAGGTGGCACTTTGTTTCTACACACTAAGACTACACCAGTGATTATTGTTGTTGACTTGCTAAGCACCAACAGCAAAATATGCTTCAATACTTTCTAACCACTAAGCATTTATTCTTACTATACATGTTTATCACACATTTCTTACTGCACATCTTACTGAGTTTCTGGGAACTGTTTGGTACTCTCCCCAAATGCTAACCCTTACTGCTATTGCTGAGCCAACTTTTTATTACTAGCATTCAGCTACTTTTAAGTGTTATCACTGTGGCCAGCAATAACTGCACCATTACACCACCACCACACCTCACTGCCTTCACAATTATTGGAAACCTGTCTGGACTTTTCTGCTATATAGTCTTGCACCTGACCATTTACACAAGTTATTTATTTTACCTCTACTATACTTTGCTAGAGTTCTGTTACACTTAGTGTATTGTAGCAAGTGCATATTATTTGCAGAGTAGTTTCAAATCTTTATTATTTTTTCCTAACAATTGTTTACAAACACATTGCAATCTCAATGCACACTCATTGCCATGAGAACTAACTTTTTAATTAGGTGCAGGCAATGGAGTGTGAATCATGCCAATAAGGTGTGGATTACTTACAAATCCATCTCACACAGCCTCATGGTCTAGTGAACATCTGAATGTGACATGATAGTGACCATAATGTTAGTCACATCAGTTGCACCACATGACTTTAGACTATTTTTTACTGACTGGCAGAGTGGCTCCTTAGATTTGTTCTCTTTGGATTTCCCTCTGCCAAGTTAGCACCTTACTGTCAGGGAATTCCTCATTTCTTCCTTCTTTTACTCCTTATCCCTTCACTTTCCTTTCATTCTCTTATTTCTTCTGTCATTCTCTTATTTTACTATTTGTATTCTTTTAACACTATTTGTTAGTACTATTCTCAGCCATTGAGGTGCTCTGGTTCCTTAGCTACTATTCAGACAAGTGTGGGTCCTTCAGCACCGCTTCCAGACTGCTTACATAGGCCGGAGTTTGCCTTTCTGACTTCCAAAGTCCAGAGTTTTCCTGCCTTATTTATACAGTTGTTTATATAGGCAATTATTAAGTTTTAAGGTTTTATTGTACTATACAGTTGTTTTTCATGCTTCAAAGGCCCCAAAAGCATCCAACCTGGCATAGGAAATCTCTAGACTTGTTCTCTTTGTATCTTCCTCTGCCAGGTGAGCAGTTATTATAATATTGTCAATATATATTCTAATACACTTTGGATCTCCTTCTGCCAGCTGTGTAACTGAGCCATAGCCTCCAGAGGTTGCCCTTACATTTACTACTTATACTTACTATACATCTATTAATATACTTTGTATTCCCCTCTGCCAGCTATGTGACTGAGCCACTGTAACAATATATAATGCTGATGCATTTTATTTTATTGTATTATAATTTTTATCTCTTATGCACATGATGTGCATGTAAATGATTTATTATATGACTGCTTAGTAATTAGCTAAGCAGTCTCAATTTTGTCTTAAATGTATACATAGAGCAATCCAGTATTTGGATATATTTTATACTGCATGCTAAGGCACATTAAGTTCATAACATTATTGTCAAGTCCTGCTGACCTGGGGGCTCACTCTGTTGAGCAGGAACCTCCTAGTTGGATCTTGCCAAAAAGGAAGACTTACACAGAGACAAGGATTTAATGCTGGAGGTTAGTGCTAAGGGGGCTTTCAAGAAAAAAAAAAGAGAAGTACAAGTTATAAAAAAGAAACAGAAGAGACAAAAACTGGAAACAAGGATATAAGGTTAGAAAGTAAAGGAATAGTATGGATAAGAATGGAAACAAGTGGACAAGGAATGGAGTTGAGATGGAGAAGATGGAGTTGAAATAGAGTAAAAGTAAGTGAAACAGAGATACAGAGATGAAACTAGGCAGAAAAAGAAAGAATAGAAAAGAAACAAAAAAAGCAGAATAAAGAGTAGTGTAAGAAGATGAGGAAGTAATAGGTGAAAAGAAACAAAGAGAAAGGGAGAAAATCAGAAAGGATTTAAGAAGTTAGAGCTGAGTCAAGTCAAGAGAAAATGGAGATAGAGTAGAATGGAGACTTAAGAAATTAGAAATGGAGACAGAAAGTGAAGATAAGACAAGGCAGAGGTAAGAAGGAGTTGAGAATGTGGAAATGAGGTTGATTTGGAGATGGGGATGTAGAAGAGAGCTAGAAAGAGATAGAAAGAAGAGAGGAGAGAGTGATAAAAAAGACTAGAGAGACTGGTAAACTATGGCAATATCAAAACTACTATACTATCTACTGAAATATTTTTTAAGTACCTATGAAATATCTTAGGCCTTAGAAATGATTATGTGCCAGAGGAAATCAAACATCAGCAAGATCAGATGGCAGGATGATTATGTGAGAGTTGGGACTTGCATAGTGATTTTGTGGAGCAGTATTTGCAAGGGTTCAGGAGTGATCTAACTATGTTGTGGGGAGTTAGTGGTTGTCCAGTTGTATGAGGAGGTTGCAGCCTATATGGAGAAGCTTGGTAATCTTAGTGATTAGATTAGTGATGTCAGGTGTTGGAAGAGAGAAAAGTGGAGATTGCTGTAGCAATACCCAGAATAGTGTAGTGAGGTTATGACATCACTCCCCTTCTTTCTGTTGAGACTCTAAAGATGCTATGAGGTTTTTGTATATGTTTTAGGAGTGGGCAAATTTTGTATTCATATATTTGCTGGAGTTTGTTGGGGAATTCTGGAATTTTTTATAGCTACTCTTTATGCATAGCCTGTGTCACTTTTCCCTACCCTAGTCTCTGTACAATGCAGCTGAATATAGACTATGTTTTCTGTAAGACTGTATCAGAGTTATTGGAGGCAAGGCATGATTTCTATGTATCCTGGTTTTCTTTATTTTAATCTTGCTTCCTTTGACTCAGACAAGCAGACTGATATGTCATTGATCCCCAATTTTATAATGCCTATTTTGGCCCCCCTTTTTCTCCCTATGATTAGCCCTCCTCCTCTTATTTCAATTGATACTCAGCCATTCTCCAGGATGTTGTCTTCTCATCAGCCTGCTTTTGCTCCCTTTTCCATGAGCCCTTCTTCTCTTTGCAAGGTCAAGGCCATGCTGGCACACTCTTTTCCATTGTTCAGCCTCTCCAACAAGTGGCATGTGGCCTGTGCTTCTAGTAGGTGGAGTTTGCTCTGGGTTCTTCCATTTATAGTGCAATCCTTGCTATTTGTAGTGGCAAACCTGCATGTTAGCCTCCCTCTACTCTCATCTATAGCAGAGTGTGGCTACTTGCAAATATTGTCAGGTTAAGCATCTAAAGTGTTTGTTAAGGCTTTACTAGCAGGCTTCTTGGATTGCAAAGTTGCAAAATTAGTTAGAGGAGGTGTTTGGATTGTTGACACAGCATTATGGCAAATAATGACATATTTGTATACAGTAATTAACAAGTAATAGACTGGAGTCAAATATCAAGAGATAATATATCAGTACAAGTTTGGAATAATGTAAAGTAATGATGCACCTGGAGTAAAATATCAAGAGATGATATAACTCCAGGGTGACATAATATTTATAGCTGTAAATATAAGTATATGTTATAATGTTATAATAAAAGCATTATAATAAAATAATGGAAAAACATAGATGTATATGAGATAAAAATGATGGCATAGATGATGTCTCAAAGCTATGTGTCACATTTCTCAACACTCCCACTTGATGCTAGTGTAGGCACTATGACTCCCATCTTTGCACAGTATTTTTTGAAGGTTTTGCAAAGTACATCTTTCCATTTCATATTCTTTTGAGGTGCCAGAGGCAGATTTGAAGGTGTTGGAGCATGGGTCATAGTGGAATGAGGTGCAGGTGAGGATACCTTAGATATTCTGTAGGAGTACTGGCTGACTTGTCATCCAAGGGTTGTAGGTCCACTGTGTTTCAACCTCAGATTTGGAAGAAGGATTACATATTGAGACTTGTTTAGTTTCTTTAGTCTTGGGGTACATTGCTATATTGATAAATTCATTAATTTCTTCTGCAGTTAACTGGGTAAGTCCTAGATCTAGGCATGCAAGCTTACTTAGAGTGTCATTTTGTTAGAATTCAACATCTCTGAAAGTAATGAGTTTTCCATTCTCCAGATCCTTAAGTCTATATCCTTTCATCTTATCTGCCCACCAGCCTAGTGTGCAAATACAAACAGCACAGGATTCTGATTTTCCTTGACATATCTTCTTTGGAATATGCACCCATCCCAGTGATCTGAAGATTTAAAGGTGCACTAAATCTGGCTTTTAACTGTACCACTCAGTAAAGGGAATTTTTCCTTGCAAAGCAGAAGTTGGGGTGATGGAACAAATGTATACAGTGTATATGAAGGCTTTGCCCCAGTACTGTAGATCCATTTTTGCACTGTGTAACATAGACCTAACCATTTCCATGATCATAGCAATGGTGTGCTTGGCTATTCCATTTTGCTGAGGTTGGTATGGATTGGTAGTCTGATGTTTCATTCTGTTTACAGCACAAAACTTCTGTAAGGCTGAATTTACAAATTTGCTACTGTTCTAATTATTTTGACAAACTTTCCTCCACTTCTTTCTTATAAGGCAGTGGTGTCATGTACTGCATTGTTCACCTCATCTTTAGTCTTTAGGAGCCAACCAGAAGGGTACCTTTTACTAGCCTCTATGGTGACTATAGTATAACAATTACCATCCCATGTAGCAATGCTCATAGGTCCCATAATGTCCATGACAAGAAGCTCATTTAACTTGTACTTTGTTTTACTAGTGCTGGGCAAAGGAGGTCTTGTTGACTTTCCTTCTGTGCAGCCACTGCAGAGCCTGTCAAACTCCTGAGGTAACTTTATTTTGATGTGTTTGATAGCACATGGGTTGATGTGACCTAATTGTTGGTGCCACAATTGCATTGTGGATTCATTTGCAATGAAGGCAACATGATTATTGGATATATTCATTGTCATAATCTTGATATGGTAGAGTGTACCATGAGATCCAATCAGGTTTGCATGCAAGAATTCTTGATTATTCCATGAGAGGCTGATACCATAGGTAAGTCCATTAATAGTGGCACCAGCCCTTTGCAGTAATCCAAGGCTAATAAGAATGGCTTCAAGAGTAGGGATATGCAATACATTGTGCAGCTGAACATCGTTACTTTCTGATGAAAGATATGTTTGGAATGCAATTGTTTCTTTACCAGTGACAGGTAACACATTCATGCCTCCTGCAGAGATATATTGATTATTAATTCCTTGGTAATTGATGTAGTAGCCTAGATCAGCCATATGGCATGATGCAGCACTATCAAGGAGTAATCCCATAGGCATTCCATTATAGGTAGCCATGAGCACCTTTCTGACTTCTTGTGCTCTGGGTTTGACTGCAGATTTGGATATGTTTGTGCTTCTGGAGCTTTTGGGCTGCTTGGGCTTCAGACACTTTGAACTCCAATGTCCCTTTTCTTCACAATTATGGCAGGCGTCATCAGATTTTGGCTGGCATTTAATCCTGGCTATCCTTTTCTGATTATACTTCACTCTACTCCCACTTGTTCTTGTAGACAGGAACGCTAAATTTTTATTTGTAGAGTTATTCTCAAGAGTCATTCTGTTATATACAGATAACAATTCTGTTGTTACGGTTTCAAGCATAAGGGAGGTACTGCAAGATCATAAATTTTGCTTAACAACCTCCCAGGTGGGGGTACAAGGTAAAGCTACGCGTCACATTCCTCAACAGGTGTGAAAGAGTGATAAGAAACGACAACATTACACACACAAGAGAAGAGATGGAGAAAAGATGGCACAGCATGTCGGACAGAACAGAACTGGACATGAAACTAGCGAGTAGAAAAAAAAGAAAGAACTCGATTCCATTAGAGCTCACAAAAGACACATGGATGAAAACTGAGTTTGAACAAAAAGTCATGATTCAGCAAGATAACCCCGAGAATGGCGCAACAAATGGGGTTTTAGTGGGTATCTGGCCAGGAAAGAGGACTGGAATAGGATGAAATCCAAAGGCCAGGAGCCCCACACACAGTGCGTAAAGTCATTTCCCCGTAGAGTCAAGTTTTAAGGCACAAATTACGTTAACAAACCTGGTTGAAAATCCAGGTGAAAGTCAGCGTCAGCGGGTGAGGCGAAAACGCCCAGGGCGTCGACGCCATCACCATCTCAAACGCTACTCCAAAAAAAAAAAAGACAAAAAAAAGTTGAACGTGCAAAGTTGTGCAAAGTTAGTTACGACACAAGGTCACACGCACAACAGGAGAGAACATGAGAATACGAAATTGATACTTCTGGTGTAACAAAGCGAAGGTAGATCCGCAAAGCAACCTATTCAGTACAGAGACTGAACTATGCATGAAATGCTCTAGGGGAGAAACCGATTTTTTTTTATTAAAAACAAAAAAGAGGATTTCAAGCTTTGAGAAGGACGGGAAAAAAGCTTGAAGGACGTTGAATAATTTGTATGGCTGTACAGATGTAAAATAAATGAGAATGTACAGAAGTAATGCTGGAAGAAAAAAATGCTCATCATTCCATATCCTGAGTCAATCTACTTCAGTGCTGGACGGCCTACCAAGGCCTCTACAATTTCAGTCACACCCTGCCACCACGATTCCTTTCCTCTTCTGTTCTTCATGTCAGCATGTTTCACCATCTCCTGCACTGGGACCCATTTGATAGAGCTCGATTGGATCGTGATGACAGCGGCGCTATCACCAGATGCATGCCTAGTTTTTGCGGGCTGGGCTTGGAGCAAAGCATGGTGCCGCTCAATAAACGACATGCATTTGAGTGACAACCGCGCAGCACGCGCCCTGTCCATTGGCGATGGAACACCGCCTTGCAAGGTGTGTCCAAGCGATGCAGAACGAGCATCAAATAAGGAAGCGCCTTCTTCCTTGAACATATTAGTAAGCACTTCAGTCGTGTAAACTGACGAAGCGACTTCGTTTCTGGTATATGCGAGACAAAACAGACATAAGTCGATGAAACAAGTTCTGAACTGCTCCTGACATACCGAATGACGAGACGCCCTTCACTTTTACCCTTTTCATCAAGATTATACCTCGTCTTGAGGAACTTGACGTCTCTTCGCAACATATCCAGAGTTATTCCGGTCTCAGGAACATAGACAAGAGAAGCACCAGTCTACATATTTGGTCAACTTCAAGGCTAGGATACAAGCTTCCTCACTCACGGCCAGAGCTCCCATCGTGGCAATGTAGCCACACTTACCTCCTTGCGTCTCCACAACAAACACGCGATTTCTCGATGCACTAGCACTCTGTTTGATGGCGTCACAAGCATCGACCAAAGCGTTCAGACTCGTGTCACTACCAAGGCTAAACTCTGTTATAGGTACATTATTGCTGATCGTCGCAGGTAAATGCACCATTGGAATGTGGAACGCAGGGTAATGTTTTCTGCCTTCCTCCAGAATGAGCAAGGCATGGAAAGCCTCGAACCCGCCAATCATCATCAAAGCATCAAAACTAAACTTTTGAAAAGTTGAAGCAACAGCTCCAAGATCGATAGATGGTAGAGTCCTGTTGGTGCCAAGCTCTGAACCTCCTCGAGCCATCCAGGAATCAACACCAAGCCACGAAAGTTTGATGACATTGTCGTCAAGAAGGCCAGGGAATCCATTTTGAACAGCAAGTGGAGTGTGGCCTTGCTGAAGGCAGTAACGAACAGCAGCACGAGTTGCTGCATTCATTCCACCAGCTGGAGCACCCATACTATGCATACATTAGACATAATAAATCCCATCAGTAGCGTTGCAACTTACTGCATGATGGCCACACGAAGACGCTCAAAGTGGATTTGGATAAGATGATTGACGAACTACAGTACTCCAGGCTTACCTTTTCTTTGGGAAGCAAAGGTTCCTTTACTAATACTGACGTGGCTGTAAAACCATCCAAGCTCTCGACGAATTCTGGGTCCCTCAAAGACATCGCCTTTTCAAAATCCCGGTCGCTGACGGCTTGAGCCACAGCTTTCGTCTGAAAGAGAAATAAACGTCTTGTTGCCAAAAATCGAACGGAAGTCCTACCATCTGAACAGCCTCCATTAAAGGAACTCGCATAATTTTATTTTCTTGAATACCAATCATATATGATGGTGTCTCTGGTGTAGATTCTAATAACGCTTTTACCGCTTCTACACCTTGAAGTGTAGGCTGAGAAAAGGATGAGTGTCAGAGCATGCTCGATCATTCTCAGTAATCACCAGGATACGGTCCCAGGCGCAGGGTCGTCCACCTCTTTGAGTGTGACCTAGAGTTGTCACTCGTGTGTCGAGTCCAAGACGTGTTGAAAGGACTTCTTTGACGTATTCGGCTTTTATAGGGTTGAGTTCGATGTCAATAGCGCCTTCGGCAACAATCACGATCGTCTTGCGTTTGCCAATTTCGCGATGCTGTACTGTGAATTGATATTATTTCACTTTTGACGCCTGGGCGGTGCTTACGCGCTGGACAGCGGAACACATCTCGTCTTCCCAGGGCATAGTTTTCGGGGGTCGTTCAGGAATAAAGATGAAATCTGCACCACCACTGTGCATTCGTCATTGGTTGCCACTATGGCTGGAGTGTGAAAAAAGCTCACGCAACACCAGCAAGAAGTGCCAACCATCCACAGTGCCTTCCCATGACTTCAAGAACGAAAGCACGAGAGTGACTGATAGCTGTTGAGTTGATGTTATCCATCGCTTCGCAGATACGATGTAAAGCCGTTGGGGCTCCGATAGTCATGTCTGTCATTGACATGTCATTGTCAATGGATCCGACGAGGCCGACAATCTTGAGGTGAGCGTGTTCCTGTGCTTGAGCTACAGTAATTCTGGCTACAGATTTCTGGAGTCAGTCATAAGCAATTTATAGTCAGACGCTATTGATAAAACGGACATTGTGCACGGAGCTCTTCTACGAGAGATGGCCATTCAGCTCTGAAGATATCAGCGCCTGTTAGGGAGCCATCTCCTCCACAAACGATTAATGCGTCAATGCCTTCTTTAATAAGGTTGAAGGCAGCAGTCAATCGACCCTCATGGGTACGAAACGCCTTTGATCGTGCTGTTCCGATGAGAGTGCCTCCCTGAGATGTCGAAAATCAAAGGGAAAAGACACAAGAAATGGAACTTGAGGCTTACTTCAGCAAACCAGCCGCGCACATCGTCAAAGCCCACCCGCACAATGTAGCGACCGGCAAGAGTCCTTCCACCTGTTTGGTCGCAGGCTCCGTCCCTCAACAAGTTACCATCGCCGAATCTGAGGTTGTTCAAGAAATTGAAATTGCTGTCTCCCGACACAGAGATATGTATGGACGGAGCTCCTTCGTGTGTTTGAGTATATTCTGTGTTTCCTCGAACGAGGCCTTCATAACCTTCGCGTACGACCCACATCTCACAACCCCTGCACGATGAGACGCGTCAATAATTAACGAGAAACGACAGAGAAATATACTTTAGAATGCCTGTCTTGACTACTGTCCGAACGACAGCATTCATACCTGCGCTGTCTCCTCCAGAGGTAAGGATTGCGATTTTCATTTTGGGATGCGTCAGAGCAGCGCTGGTCGACCATGCATGACGCAGACATACGCGTCACGTGGTATTTGCGCGTATTTGCGGTTGCCATTGTCGAGCTGCGTGGTAGACAAGGTCCAAGGTTCATTTCTATTCTGATTCTTAGTTTGCGCCGCCATTCTTTTTTACTTTCCAACTGACACCAGCGATACACTCTACTATTCCAAAAACACGTAACTGCCGCTCGCGCTCTACCGCGATGCTTGACTTTGCTTCAGACGCTCTTCCGCCCGTTCCACGGCCTCTCAAGCGTTCCGCGTCCGTGGCATCGCTCCCCACCCCTCCTCGCACTCATCATAAGCGAAAACACGCGACTCTCAGTCCCAGGGGCGACGATTCAGACACAGATTTTGAAAACACCGCCAGCGAGTCGGAGTTGGAGAAACCACAGAAGAATAAGAACAAGAAACAACGTACCAGCTCCAGCAAGAGCGCGGACGCTGAAGAGGATGCCTTTTGGCTTAGCAAGCCTGATGGTGACGCGCCCGTCACTGTTACGGCCCCGATCAAACATGTCCCTTCAGGTCTTGTTTACCGACGGCTCGCACCAACGGCGTCGACGAGCAGCGTCGGTTCCGCGCCCGTGTCGCCTCCGCCGTCCAATCGCAAACCAGTCGCAGTCGCACTACCTGCCACTCCCGAATACCAACGCCCAAAACGTAGTATACCCGTGCGTGACTCGCCCAACAACCCCTTCCTCGTGTCACCCGCGTCCGCTGCCGAGGACAGTACCAGTCCTACACCTAGTCTGTCGCCTCATACTCCTCAATACCAAGAGCAACCCACTGTCACTTACGTTTTGTATGTATCTTTCACAATGTCAGTTGGTACGCATTTT
>QLON01000886.1:0-27306 GCA_003313675.1 Termitomyces heimii
TGTTGAATTCCGACCTCGACGCACAGATACAGTAATTATCCGATTCCTCAGTTTGTGTACAATCAACTGATATCAAGTACCTGGATGCACAGATACAGTAAGTATCCGATTCTATGGTACTTGTAAGTTCCGTATTCGATGATCTATAGATGATCCGGCTCACCCTTAGTTTGTGTACAATCAGCTGAGGGTGCCCGTTAGGATGAGGGTGAATATATATACTCGTTTGTGTCCATTGTCCATTGTATAACGAAGCAAATGTGAAATAGTGCGATTTGTGTTTGTGTGATGTCGCGAGGTGGTCAATCACTTACGGTGGCCACCGTGAATTGTAACACGTGCACAGACATACCTAAGAACGAAGTGGACAAAGATGAGGAAAACATATCGAGGACCCATTACTGTATCTGGTATCTAGTAAGGAGGTCACGTGTATCAGTACAGTTTTGTATGTTTACCTCCCTCAGTTCCTTTCCCTCATCTGGCAGACGCTGAGGCGGTAAGTCATCATTCTTCATACTATATCTTCTACTAGTACTTGTTAGCGGTACATAGATCTGTCGACTGTCATATAAGTCCGACTAATATTTAGTTGTTTCCCCTCATCTGGAGACACTTAGGCGATCTGTTGACTGCCATATAGAGGTTACTCAGACATGGCTTAGCATGAAGATATCTTAATGCGACAGAGGCGCAGCATAGAAACGATTACTGTTCTTAAAAGTGATATAGAATTCCAGCGAGTGATGCGGAAAAGCTTGAGATACATATCTGAAAAAGCTTCTTCATATGTGGGACGATCGTAGCAAGTTCCAAATATAGGCAGAATCATATGTTTCATTATACATTGACTATTGGTATATGCAACTCAGGATGAACTTGCTAAAATCAGAAGCCCTTTAGAAGCAAGTTTAAAAGAAGGCTGTACCGAGAAGTAAGTCGGGAATATAACAGATAACATTTCATAGAGTATTGTTCGAGATGATGGGAAGATGAGAACACTGCTGCAAGATACGTTGTCTGGAAGTGAAGACCGACGGTCCGTTCGCCCATACTGTGCATCATCAAAAGTGGAATGTCAGTGGTCTGAAAGTGGATGATAAAGGGGTGTCTGTAAAGGTATGCCTTACTTTTTCAAGTAATTGAACGCAACATGTCATGTCCTACTCCACAGCACTGAGAAAAATTACACGATTCCGTAAGGGGCAACGCCAGTATGATGTTGTGGACCCGTCAACAGTCGCTTAGCAGTGCCTCGGAAAGAAGCACTCTCTACGTAATTTTATCGGGAATTTACATGAAAAGAGGTATATCCACGTGACATAAAGTGTTCCGCAATTCTCGCAATGATCACGTCGAAGATCTATAAGGCTGAGGTGTGGATAGTTGATTTCGTTCAGTAGATCTTGATCTCATAGCGTGTAGTAATACACAATGTCCAGAGATTCAAGGTCAGGAAGGAGAAATGCGGAAGAACCATGCTAAGCGAAGAATACATTCGCATTCTGAGATTATGGAATACTAGGGGCTTTCAGAAAGATAGGGCTCGAAGCGAGTCATTCTTTGGACATGAACTTCATATCATAGAAAAGATTGTCAGTGGACTGGAATATGGTGAGAGTAGATCACTTACTGTAGCCGCCGGAAGAAACTCTTTGAGGGGAGTCACTTCTTCTTTTCGAGCATCTACAAACATTGATCGAACTTTAGAACGAGAGTTGAGCCTGCGTGTTGATGTAGTCGATTGGAACAAAGGACTCAGACGCGAAGTTGACGTACGTGACCTGAAGTAAACAGGGAAACATGTAATTAAAAGATAAAAGATAGTCTGTGTGTTTTTATACTTACCAGCATTGAATTAACATAGACTTGATCAATAAAGATGAGTAAAGGGAAAAAGACGATGCCCACGACACACACATTTTGCGCTTATCTGGATAACAGCTAGTATTTCCGTCATCAACATCAAGTTAATTGTAGATTATTGATAAACACACCGGTATAAAGGAGACTGTCAGAAGAAGGGATGTAATACTAGAGTAGACCATTGGTTTCAGGCGACTGTTCACGACACCGCATTCAGTATTGCAGCTCACAGCCATAAGTGCACATGCTGCAACGATGCTTGTGAAGAGCCCATTGCCCATGCTGTATGGTTCACCCATGAGTGCACCGGAACGAATCATTTGCATAGGCCGACCTGAAGAAGACCAAACGGTTGATCACGTTTTCCGACCTGAGCATATATAATTAGCATACGTTTTTTTAGATATCAAGTTATTGGAAACATAAGAGATAGCTAAAAGATGAAACTCACGATTTGAATCCGGTGCGCATCTTGTTCAGAAAGCAGGCAAGGGATGCACTAATGGTCAAATCACAGATGATGGCCATGGCCAAACTAACTGAGTACGTGATCTTCCGGCAAAAATCAGGATCTAGTAGATGCCTTAGAGTAACAATATCCCTACACGTGGAAGCGGTCTCCTCAAATCGGCTAGAAATGGAAAGCCATATCTATTCCGAGCCGTTGAGCATATATGATTAAGAAGGACTGACACCAAACTGTATAGCATTGACGGCTTCAACGATGCGTTTGAATCAGAAAGCTTCAGTTGATGTAAAATAAACACACTTAACCCCGTACCTAACGAGAAAGTTATCAGTTATACATATCTGAAGAGAAAAAAGACTTACACAACTGTATAAGAGATGTGATCAACTATACGAACATGATCGTCGTTTGAAGCATGGTGGAGGTATGGAACAATGCATACTATGAATGCAACAAGAGGATATGAAAATCGATACCCTGTGCTTACTAGCGACGGTCGAGTGAGTACATGTGACGTCAAACATGGGATATGGTACTCACGACGATATACTCTCCACGCATAGAAACTAACGGGATGTATTATGGCTTCCAGATCAGAGAATGAGCACTAATAGTCACGAACATACCTCTGAACTACTGACGCGATGACGAACTACAGTATCGTTGATTTCGATGAGGAAGAAAATGGCAATCACGTACAGTTATGGTTATGGAAACCTGCGCCAACAGCATCCAGCTTGAACACTATAATGCCAAATAGGCTACGTACTGCAGTACCCCTGGAAGTACAAAATTTAACGTTGTCACGGAAGATCGATATCATCAGACTGACAAAGTGATTTGTAAAGTTCTTGGTGTCTTCTCGGTCATCTTGCACACGATGTAAATATAATACATGGCTTGTGTCAAGAAAGCCAGATGTACACCCTCCAGAATGCTAATATGTCGCGAAATCTACATCGCCCCATTGATGAAGATTGACGAATGAACTCACAAGAGCAGTGCAATCTGTAGATGCGGATATGTTATCAGTCAGAGGACTCATAAATGAGCTACTCACTACTGATCTCAGGAATCTGTTATCGCCAGGATAAGTGCGAAAGTAATAGACCATTTGTGAGCATGTAATCCCAAAAAGCCTCCACAAAAGTCAGGTATCAGAAGAACTTCCGGAAAATGTCATTACAGGAAATTGGCTATTGAGACTAGATAAAAGAGTGAATTTTTTGGTCTGCGGAGCATAAATCACGCACCTGCCATGTACGGTTTGCTGCTGATTACTGTCAGCGAGTCCATTGGTGTATGAAGGAGAGGAATTGATGGGTGTTTACTGAGCCGAGTTCATCTCTTTAATTGTTTTGCCAGCGTCTATTGAGTCAATGATTATCTAATCTTCGACATCTGCGCGGTCTTCTTCACAAGGCTATACACACTTGTTTGCTGTCACTTTCCTCTATCGAAAATCTGAGCCCGGTGATTTTCCTCTGAAATCCTAAATCCTGTCTTGTGCAAGAGTGAATGTGCTTGTATTAACTCAGGCTAGGCCGCCGGACAGGGAAAATATCGAAAATAAACGATCCCTCAACACAAGATCGAGCTTTCCCACGTCTGGTTGAATTGTACATAGAGTGGAAGAGGTTGGTTCTGAATGTTTTCCACTGTGTCAATGACTGATCATTGGCTCCAAGACTAATGTGTAATTGGGCTTGCTCAGGCCACCGCCTTTCTCTGCCTTTCTGCTTTTTCATGGAGATATGGAGCTAAAACTTTGAATACTGTGGACAGGTCAATGATCAGATCATGAGCGCTGAGGTATACCAGGCTGTGTTCACTACATTCATCCACCACACTTGGAAAATCGGTGGCCAATCAGAAGTGACGAGAGAGAGAGAGAGAATTTTATCTATACCGCCGTCAAGCCACTCTATCGAGCTAGGTGGAATGTAAGTAAATGTATCTCTACGCCTTTTTTCTGTTTGTGTTTGTTGTATGTAATCCGTACTATGTCCGTATTTCGAAATATATTTTTCCTCGTCGAGTTTTATGTGTGTGCTATGTAAAGGTCGTCGTAAATGCGGGTTCCAGGGGTAAGGAGCATTTTCGGAGGCCTCTGCGCAACATGCATATATACTACATGACTTTCTTTTTGGCACTTCCTTGCAGACTCGAAGCCGTTCTCGGTCCAGTGCCATTGATTGGCAGATGCTGAGTCGAGAACAGTAGGGCCGAGATGTCTATCATTTTTGATTTTTTCTATGCATATCCTGCAATCTCACCACCATCACTGTCCTCTGTACAGGTGAGTGTGTTGTTGCTCTCTCACATCATGATCTTACAATCCTTTGCAGAGTAGTGGATTCACACCTCGTGAACTTGATTGATTGGCATTGTACACTACTCTTCAAAGTAGGACTCTCATATCGTGTCATTTGATGAGATTTGTGACTCATCTCTTACCACAGAACTTGCTCATTTTTCATTTGTAAAAAGAAATTATTATAACTTTGGCAAGTTCTGTTTTCATTGTAAGCTGGAATGTTTGATGCATGCACTTTACAGCTTGCTCACATACAAGTTCATTTTCAGTCTAGTTGTTTGATTCTTTATTTGTACTTTTTATGCACACTTCTTCCTCTCCTTTATATTTTTGATATTTGACTATATTAGATCATGTTTTTCATTGTAGTTTATAGTTAGACATATGTTCTTTTTACATGATTAAAATTTGTCATCTCTGACTAAGGCTAACAAATAAGGCTGACTTTGAATTGTTCATCCATGTGTGACACATCACATGATAAATTGCACATGATGTGACTGTAACCTTTCAGTAAAAAAGTGTGAATTTGCTCATTTCTGCACTTAAAATAGCAAAAAAAAATGTATATTCAACAGTTTTAGTACTTATACTATTGTTTGATGATGTGTGGCAGGTGTCTGGGAGTCTGCCAGTGTGAGGAAGGCCAAACATGATTTAGTGGACACTGTTTTTCATGCCTCAGGTCTTTCATGATATAATAAGACCAAATATTGTAGGTTTTCAATCATGTGGAAAGAAACCACACAACTATGTATAGCCTATCTATTGGTTGATTAATGTTGATAAACATTGAATTCAGTTTATTAGTAAAACCTTGACCACATTGAACTGTTGATATACTGAATATCTCATCATATAAGTGATTTTTACATGTTTTTTAAGCATTAAATTGTTTAAAAATTGATATTTCAGGCAATCTTCAACTACTCCTTCTAACAGAAACCCACCCAGTACTCCTGAGAGTCAGAGGCAACAAGCTAGACTTCAAAGTAGACTTCAACAGTTACAAATGACTGATCATGATGATTGTCATGCAAATAGAAATATTAGAACCAATTCTGTGGTTGTGCCACCTCTTCACTTTGAATCTGGGGGTATTAAAATAATTAAATTAGAGATATAGGGTCTGGGGTTAATAATCAAACTAGACAGTCTGCTGTTTTTGATAATTCTTTTGCTATGGCTATTCCTGAAAGGGTTTTGCCTGCTGAGAGTATTAGACTTGGGAGTATGGAATCTGGGATTGATAATCAGACTAGATAATCTGCTGTTACTAATGATCCATTTGCTATGGCTATTCCTGAAACTATTTTGCCTAAAGGATGGAATGCTCCTTTATAAAATTCCATGCTTAGAATAGTGCCACCTCTACCTATTCTTGCACATTAAGCCTCTTTGCCTAGAATTGTGCCTTCTTTATCTGTTGCTGTACATGGAATAAGCAATAGGCTTAATTAGGCTTCTGTTGCTGAAGCTATCATGGCTATTCCTGAAACTGTTTTGCCTGAAGGATAGGATGCTCCTTTGCAAAATACTATACCTAGAATGGTGCCACCTCTATCTACTCCTATAATTAGGAGATGTAGAAATGCTTCTTTGCCAAATTCTATGCTTATGGCAGTATTTCAAGAGCAAAAAAGGCAACAAGAGCAGGCTATAGCTATAGAGCAGCAAAGGCAACAAGAATAGGCATTAGAGCAGCAAAGGCAACAAGCACTATTAGCATTGGAAGAGCAGCAAAGGCTGAGACATGTTGAAAGGCAACATCATGCATTGGCTGCTTTGCATCATGAAAGAAGAGAAACAGTTCAATCAGAGGTTAGGCAAAATGCATTTTAAAATGATAGCTTGACTAATGAAACTTAATAGCCTATAGATTTCAATTCCAAACATAAGCCTTTAAATCAAGCTAGAGCTAAAAGAATTTTAGAAGATTGACAACAACAGCATGTAGCTGATCTGAAGGAAGACTTCAATGACTTAGGTCCTGAAGATGAATTGCAGTATGTAGAACCTACTATAGAGCAGAATCATGATTTAGATCTTCAAAATGACTTGGATCATATTTATGCAGCCTTTAACCAATTGATGCAACATCCTTTAGAGTATTTGGATCAGCCTATAGATAACTGGGCAGCAGAATCTACTAGCAGAACCACACAATATGGCTAATTCTGCTATATATATACAAGCAAACCATTCTCCTCTTTATCCTCTTATTATTCCATAAATTGTACAAGAACTTGGAAATGCTCTTCCAAGAGCAAAGCAACCTTACTTAACTAAGCCTCTACCACTTTATCTTAGCTCTATGAATGTTATATATCAACACTGCCAAGCTCTACACTTTAATACTGAAAAGCTCACCAAGTCTACTAAATAGTATCCAAAGTTTGGCATGTGCTGCTTGCAAGGCCAAATTGATTTACCTAGACTAGCAAATGCTCCACTAGAGCTACTCAAACTGCTACATAGCTATCATCCACTTTCTAATGCTTTTAAAGCATCTATTTATCAATATAATGCAGCTTTTGCATTTACTTCTTTGGGAATCAAAATTGATCATGCTATTACCAATACTCCTGGATTATACAGCTTTAGAATTAATGGAGAACTTCATCACCTCATAGGTGCTTTGCTTCCAACTAAAGGAGAGCAGCCAAAATATGCACAGTTCTACTTCTATGATCATAATCAGCAATTGGCTTTTCATCAAAAGAGTAATCCTGGATTGGATTCTGAAACAATGGCATTTTTGCAGGATATGCTTCACAGAGTCAATCCTTTCATTGGTTTATACAAGCAAGCTAAGCAGATTATGGGAGAAATGCTAGAGGATCAACCACAAAAACTTTCTGTTAAACTTCAAGCTGATTTTGGAGATTGTCAATGATATAATCAGCCTAATAAACAAGAAGGTGTTGCTACTATCATTTCTAGAGATGGATTTGAAGAAAAATCAAATCATCATGATATAATCTTGCACTTGCATGGAGGTCAATTGCAGCATATTAGCCACTTACATCTATATTACACTCCTTTACACTACATCATCATCTTTCCAACTGGAGAATCTGGATTTCACACTGATATTTAGTCTCAGTTTGGACTAGAAAATCAGCAAAGATCTATCAATATTATTCAAACTGCATATTATGCATATAGGCTTCAGCAAAGAGCTTTAAAAGCTAATGCTGCTTTGCTTTGGAGTGGCAGATTATTTCAGCAATATGTTGTAGATGCATGGGCTTCAACTAAACAGAACAAGCTCAACCAGGTTAGGCATAATCAAAAGAAGATTAGGGCTGAAGTTTATCAGGGAGTGGTTGATGCTGCAGTTAGAGATGAACAGTTACCTCAGCAAGGCCATTATATTATTCTTTCTGCTTCTTATATTAGAAGTGAATGACATATGCAGCAGTTATTCCAAGACTCTATAGCTATTTGCAGGCATTTTTAAAAACCAGATCTCTTCATAACAATGACTGCTAATTCAAAATGGCCTGAAATTAAAGAAGCTCTTTTGAAAAGCCTGCAATGAATGGAAAAAAACAAACTGCTTCTGACTGGCCTGATATTATTGCCAGAGTATGTGAACTTAGAAAAAATGCTCTTCTGAAGGACCTTAAAGATGGTATCTTTGGAAGGTGTGTTGCTCATGTTTACACCATTGAATTCTAAAAGAGGGGACTTCCACATGTGCATACCTTGATATTTTTTCATCATGATGATAAGATCAAAGATGCAGCTCATGTGGATACTATTGTCAATTGTACCAGGTATAAGCTTTGCTTAAGTCCTTCATTTAGTTACTGAACTTTGTTATTAGATTATTACTATGAATATGGTTTATGGCCCATGTGGAATGGTTTATCCCAATGCAAAGTGCATGGTAGATGGCAAATGTTCCAAACAATTCCCTAAGGAATTTCAAGAGACTACTCAGTATGGTAATGATGGCTATCCTTAATATGCCAGACCTGACAATGGCTGCTTTTTTGAAAAGCATGGTTGACATTATGATGACCATGATATTGTCCCATACAACCCTTATCTCTCAGCTAAATACCAATGCTATATCAATGTGGAACACCTAATGTCACACATCAAATTACATGCCCTCTTCCTTCTACTTCCTTAAGCTTCTAAGTATTAAGAAGTCTTGCATAGTCCATTGGGAGGAATTACTGCAGTCACTCAATGAAAAAAAGTGGGAAGGTAGCCCATTCAATGTACCAAATACTGAAGTTGGCTGTAGACTTGTCAAGCTTTGAATATTAGTTTGACTTCATAGTGGTGGGGGTGGCAGGGGTCATCAGCCTGGGAAGGGTCTGGCACGTGTTCTTCCAGGAGTCAAACAGGACATTGTCTTTTGATTCCCAAGGAGGTCAACCTTGTAGGCATTTTTCAAGATCTTCTGAAGAATTTTGGAATGATTGTACTAACAATCCAGCAACTAAAGTTTACTTCTGTTCACATTGGACTACTTCTACACTTGCAGAAACTGTTCCAAGTTGACTCAATCCTTGAAATGTAATAGCCCAGGTCTATTTGAACTCCATTGAAAGATATAATGATGCTGAGGTATTTGACTTTGGTAGTGTAAAATATACATTTTTTGGATTTGGCATGCAAGTTATAAGTTCAGAGTCATTCCAAGATGCATTGAATATACTTCTAGTGCTGTGAGTAAGTCAGAGAAGATTAAGATATCATCTAGGTATACAATGACAAGAACATTATTCAAGTCATGAAAGATGTCATTCACAAAATATTGGAATGTGGCAGGGGAATTAGTTATTCTATAAGGCATGACAAGGTATTCAAAAATACTATACTGCATTCTAAATGCTGTCTTTCATTCATGTTTCAGAGCTATCCAAACATTATTATACTTAGACTAGAGATCAATCTTTGTGTAAACTTTAGCACTGCAAAGCCAGTTAACAAGATTGCCAATGAGGAAGAGGGAGTAGCAGTTCTTCCTAGTAATCTGGTTCAGTCTGTAGTAGTCAATGTAAAGCCAGAGGAATCTGTCTTTCTTCTTTGCAAAGAGAATGGAGGCACTTATAGAAGAGGTTAAGGGTTATATAAATTATTTTCTGAGCATATCTTTGAGGTATTCCTTCAAGGCCCAGATTGGTGATTGTAGTATTGGTGCAAGAATAGTTTCTTGGTGCTGCCTTTGGAAAATATATCAGTGAATTTATAGTATTTAGGAGGTATAACCTCTTATAAAATTTATTCTTCTATTTTTAATTCTATTGTTACTTGGTCAGATCAAAGGTGTTTCTTAAGAAAGCTTAGAGAAATGTAGAATTAATAAGTGTTGGCTCTTGAATGTCAGGTTCCGTAGGGGCCTTCTGGGAAAGCAATGCCCTTATAAGGCAGACTTGATCTGTAGATACTTGGGTGTCTGGAGCTCTAGGGCTAGGGCTCTGGAGTTTAAGATATGGATAGGGAGTGATCTTGGGGGATGGAATCTGATCTAGGACTTTGGGTATTTTAGAGGTTGAAGGTTGAAGGGGGGTCAAGTTGGAACTCAGAGTTCTAAGATGAGACCTGGTTAGCAAATTATAAGTCACAAAATGCCTACCAAACTTAGAGCACGCAATTATTCAGGCATGCTAGTCAGTGCATACCAGTCAGTGCATACCAGCCAAGCAAGAAGGCACACAACAATTCAAGTTAATATCAAAACTAGTAAATACAATGGGAAACTATGCTATAAGTACTATAGGGTTAGGTCTCGGGGTTCCAGAATGTCTGGGATGAGTTCTGAGAGGCATTGAGTAGCAAGCAGGAACTATATACTTGGATTGCATATGTGGGGCATGCAATCAATTGGCACAGAGGGAGCTATAATGCATGATGGCCAAAAGCAGGTCATGCAATCCAATCATTGATGATGGTTAATCCTGGAGTCTGTAATGCAGGATTCCTGGAGGGGTTGGCTGATGGCAGTTGTGATGCATGTGATGGCAGCATTGGCAGCTGTGGAGGTGGAGCACATTGTGGGGTTGACAAAAGAGAGTCCTGGATGAGGTTCTGGGGTTGTTTTAGGGGACTCTGGAGGGGGGTTGTAACATTAAATAGATAAGTTGTATAAAAGACATAGCACTAATGAGGTGGATATCAGGTTTGCCAAGTGTTATATTTAGTTATTCAGGGCTTGTAGGAGGTGTGAGTGAGCCAAGAGACTTTGACTAGGATCATAAGTGGCCTTTATACTTGTTTTGAGAAATGTTGGGTAAAAAAGTCAGAGATAAGATGAGTAGATGCCTGAGCAGAGTTTTAGTAGCATTGATTTTTATTGTGATGGCATCTTTACCCTTCTTTGCTTGATTCTGAAAAAGAAGAATTGCTGGATTCTAAGTTATTATCAGTCTGGATTAATTAGTTTTGGGCTTATTCCTAAAAACAAATTGTGATGAAGGTTGAAGGATATGGCAGTGGCCAGTCAGGTTTTTCTAGTGTTGAAGGTCATACTCATAATCTTTCAGTTGATGTTGGAGTTTGTGGTGTAGCCAAGATAGTCCTAAAATAATGGAGATTGTAAGATGTAGCTGTATCAGATGAAGATTGATAGGAAAACTTAGCCTATTGGCAAATATGAATTCATCTTTGTGGTGCCATATAATAGGCCTGGAGGAGGTAGGTTGGCCATTAATGAGTTGGACCTTAGTGAGTTTTTCCAAATCCTTACTTGATAGTGCTAGGTTATAACTAGCAAATGTTTTGGTGACACTACTATTAATTAAGGCTGGGTAAGTTTTGCTAGTGGAGCAGGATGTAACATTGATGACAAATAATCTAGCAAAGCTAGAGTGCAGTTGTTCTATAGCTCTCAAAGCTCTTCTAGGGCTATTAAAAGCTGACTTGGGGTTAAAAACATGAAAGTTGATTGAAAGGTAAAGAGGAGGATTAGTTTTGGCTAAGGATCATTTTCAAGTAGTACTAATTAATCTTAGAATTGACTTTATGGAGCCACAGAAGTCCTAGGACAAGGAAGAGATTCCTGCACAGCTTTGTTACTAACATCTAGAGTTCTCCACTAGTTCTATCTTCAAAAGTTAATGGGATATAAAAGTAATAAATAATATTCTCTGTGAAGAAGACTTTATCATTAAAGAGGCAGAGCTAGATGAGGATAAGAAGGTGCACAAAGAGAAGTCTTGCATTCAAGGCTCAGGCTTCATTAATGAAATTGTTAGTCATGCTGCTGTCAATCAGCATTAGAACAGATTTGAAGGTGTGAGAAAAGAAGATGTGAGTGGAGGAGGAAGAGTTAAGGAGCTCAGGAGGAGAGGTATACTATGTGGATATTTGAGGCAAGTACTAGTGTATGTAAGTAAGAGTCTAGTGCAAAAACTTCAGAGTCAATATTACAATTTAACATGTGTTTTAAAGTGCTCTATTTGAGGCAATTCTATACAAAGTGATTCAGTTTACTACATAACAGGCACACACCTTTTTTCCTGCAAAGTTCCTTAATTTTCTCCAGTACTGCAATCCAAAAATGGCCAGTGTTGTGCTCTATCTATAGGAGTTCACTGTCACTAAGATTATTGAAGTCATTAGAGTTTGATATATTCTTGTATTGAGTTGAGTTGAAGAGAAGGAAGAACTGAAAAAGAAGAGGAGAGAGAGAAAGTTAGAGATAAAGGCAATAGATGAGATAAGATGGAGATGGAAAAGGCTTGAGAAGAAAATTAAAACTAATGTGGAAATGTTTGGAAGAGAATTTAAGAGAGAAATAAGATAAAGAAGAAGAACAAAGAGAAATCTAGAGATATATGGGCAAAGCTAATATCAAGGCTGTTATACTGACTATGGAGCTACTACCTAAGTATCTGTGAGATGTCTTGGACTTTGGGAATGATCATGCACTAGAGAAGATTAGGCCTTGGTGCAGTTGAGTAGTGGAATAATTGCATGAAAGTTGAGAGTTGTGGAGTGATTCTATAAGGCAGTATCTGTCTAGTGCTGGGAATGATTTGGCCTTGCTGGAGAAGCTAAGCATGGTTAGTTGTCAGGGATGGAGGATTTGAAAAAGTCCAATAATTAGATTAGCAGTGGTTAGATATTGAAAAAGAAAGAAGCAGAGATTGATATAGTTATGCCTAGGAGAAAGTAGCAGGGTTATGATACTTCTATTACCTATGTCAAACTCCTCACTAACTAGACTATGAGAATAAGCTTTCTTATTGGTTTGGAGCCTTTGCCAGATCCTAGAAAATAAATTACTTTTAATGAAGGCTCTGATAGAGCCCTCATTAAATACTGTGACATGACTATAATTATGACATCAGTCACATCAGTCACATGGTGTGACATTAGAGTGACAATGTCACACTGTGATTCTGTTCCTTTAGAGATGTATATAAGTGCTAGTATACCTCATTCTTCTTATAGTGCATCTCTGACACTATACAATGTAGAAAGAGCCTTTAACCAGCTATTTCCTTCCTCCACCCCTTCTTATAAGTGGTGCATTGCTCATGCCCCATGCATAATGTTTTGATTTGCCATTTTGTACTCTTACTCTTTCATAAGTGCAACTTCTGTCATGCTTAAGGATTTTCTATTTTCTGGCTTCTATCTATTCCCAGTCTTATTAGAGGATAGTAATGTATGAGGCCTGCTGGTTGAAGCATGTCTGCTGCTCCTTTAAGCTTTGATAAATGTCCATGAAATTGTCAAAGCTAAGAGATTAAGATTCTAAGTGAATACACAAGGTTTTAGGTAGTAGGCATTTTGAGGTTTAGTAGCTAATAGTGAGGCCTTTTATTTGAAAGTGAGTGCAAAGTTGAGTAGGAGTTTTTTCTTGATTGCATTGCCTAGTCTGGAGGCAAGTCTTGTGGAAATCCAGATATGAGGTCAAGTGCTAGCAGTAGGTAGTGTAGGTGTTTTAAAGCCTGAGCTTGTAGAGGCAAAGGTTCAAACCAATGCTATAAAATATATTGTATGGAAGAATTGGCATAAAGAGTTTCAGCATCTATTGGGTGTACCATCTCTGGAATCCTTCTTATCCTGAGTAACTTTGATTGATTCTGAGTTTACACAAAATTGAGTAGTTCCAATGATGGTTATAACATAAATATTAAAACTAGATATATACTTACTCTTGGGATCTGTACTAATCTTTGAGTTTTCATGAAGTATGTTGGATTCATTCTCATTAAGAGCTATTGAATAGCATGACTTCATATTAAGGATGACCTAGCCCAGATTCATCCCAAATATTGGTTACCTCCTGCCATCAGAGTTGGCCTCTAGATGCTAGTGAATCTCAAGATTACTCACTACCATTATTCCTTTGGAAAGATATAAGAGTGTGATGAACATAGGTAAACTGATGCCATAGATAGAGAATGTTGTGTATAAAGTTAGATATCTCACAGAAAAATGATGAGTTAAGAGTTGTAGTTCTTGTTTGCAAAGAAGAGTGAGACTCATGTAATCAAATAGAATGTGTTGTTGCAGGTAAATTCTGCAATAGAGAGTTTAGCACACTAATTGTTCTAGAGATAGTTTATGTAAATGTGGAGGTCATAGTTAACCTATTCTATCTATTTATCAGTTTCTGAGTGATAAGCTATAGAGAGAGCCAATTTGATATTTAGAGTGTAATCAAGCAATTACTAGAATTTGGAGACAAATAGAGCTCCATAGTTAAAAACAATATTGTTAGAGAGCTCATGCTTTAAAAAAATGTGCTGGATGAAGAGTTAGGCAAGTTATAGGGTATTGTTATTGGTGTAGCAAGGGATGAAAACTACTTGCTTCATAAAGCAGCAGACTACTATGAGGATTGCATTGTAGCTGTTGAAGTTGGAATTCTTTTTTGAGCATATTATTGAGGTATTTCTTCAAGGCTCAGAGTTTTATCTCTAACATATTGTAAATCTTTCTAAAGAGTAGCATCTTACTGTTCTCTAATTTGATTTGGTAATTGTAGTGGCAGTAAAGGAGCAGTTTCTTAATGCTGCCTTCAGAAAAGATGTTGACAAATTTGTGATATTCAAAGAGTATATATAACCTTTTATAGCATTTGCTCTTTCATTTTTGGTTCTGTTGCTATTTAGTTAGATTAAAGGTATTTCTTAGGAAGGCTGGGGAAAATGTGGGGCTAGTAGGCCTCAGCTCCTAATTGGATGAGTTATGTAAAAGGTCTAGCATCAATAAGGTGGATGTTAAATTTGCTAAGTATTATGTCTGATTATTCAAAGCTTATTAGAATTAAAAGTAAGCCAAAGAACCTTAACTAGGATTGCAGGTAGCCTTTGTACTTGTTCTGAGAAAGGTTAGGTAGAAATATTAGAGGTGGGATGAGTGGATGCCTGAGCAAAATTTTGGTTGTATTATTTTTCATTGTGATAGCATCTTTATTTCCTCCTTCTAGATTTTAAAAAAGAGAGATGGCTTGCTTTTGAGCTACTTGCAGCCTAGATTAGTTATAATCAGGCTTGTTCTTGAAGGTCTAATTATGTTATGACCTAAGGGAAATTGTGGCAGCCAGTCATGCTTTTCTGATGTCAAATGTCATGCTTATAGCCTTCTAGTCAATATTGGAGTTTATAATCCAAAGCCAGAGTAATCCTAGTATAATGGAAGTAGTAGGATGTAGTTAAGTCAGGTAGAGATTAATAGGAAAGCTTAATTCATTGAAAAGCATGAGTTTGTCCTCATGATGCTATATGATGAGTCTAGAGGAGGTGGCTTAGTCATTAATGAGCTAAATCTCAGTGGGTTTATTTAAGTTCTTGCCCAGCAATGCTAGATCATAACTAATAAATGTTATAGTGTAATGATGGCTGGATAAGTTTCACTAGTGGACTAGAATGTGATATCAATGACAAATGATCTAGCAGAGTTAAAATGCAAGCATCTTGTAATTATTAAAGCTCTTTCAGAGCTATCAGGAGTTGCCTTGGAATTAGAACATGGAAGTTGACTAGAGAGTAGAAGAAAGAGGGGTTCTAACTGAGGGTTATTTTCAAGTGGTGCTAATTAACCTTAGGATTGATATTATAGAGCTAAGAGAGTCTTAGAATAAGGGAGAGGCTCATATGCAATTTTGTTACCAATATTTGGAGCTTTTCACAAGTTCCATCTTCAAAGATTAATAGAATGTAGAAATGGTAGATAATGTTTTCTGTAAAGGAGGCTTTATCATTAAGGAAGCAGAGCTAGATGAGGTTAGAAAGGCATATGAAGGGAAGTCCTGCATTTAAAGTCCAGGCTTTGTTGATAAAATTATTAGTAGCACCTCTATCAACCAGTGTTGGAATAGGTTTGGAGGTTGAGGGAAGAGAGGTGTGGAGGAGGAAGAGTTAAGAAGCTTGGAAAGAAAGATATACTGTGTAAGTGTCCAAAGCAAGTACTAGTGCATGTAAGTGAGTGTTTAGTGTGAAGACTTCAAAGTTGATACTGCAATTCAGTATATCTTTGGAGTCTGCTAAATTGTTGTCTCATTTTCTGCATATTGGAACTCAAACTCATCTCTGTTGATGACTCAGACAGCATAGTCTAAAGTGCTTCATTTGAGGCAGTCCTGTATGAAGTGACCCAGTTTTTCACATAATAAGCACACATCTTTCTTCTTATAAAGCTTTTTAATTTCTTTTAATACTATAACTTAGGAATAACCAAAGTGGTATCTTCCTTGTAGGAATTCATTATTGTTGAAGTTATCAGAGTTATTGGTATTTGGCATATCCTTGTATTTGTCCTCATCAGCCACTGACAAATTACCAAATTTGGCAGCCTAAATACTAGCTGGGAGGTAATTTTAGAGTGGTTCTATAGAATTCAATTAATTGTCAAGAGTTTTGCCAAAGTTGGCAGAGTTTTTTTAGAGATGGAGGTACTGATTTTGAAATTACCATCTTGTATTGCTATTGGAGGTTGGGCCTTTTCCAAGTCATTATGTAAGAGACTGTTTCATTTAGTCTTCACAGTGGCATTGGTTAATTTGCATAATAAGATTTTTGAGGCTGTCATATGTGGTCTGCTTTAAGGCAATTCAGAAAACCTCATAGATACATTTAGAGAAAGCTTCATGGAGCTGAAAACATAAAGTGTTATAATTCCAGCTGATCTTGTAGGCCTCTTTTTCAAACTATACCACAAAGACCATGAAGTGTTTTCTAGAGCTTATTCAGAGCAATACTAAGTTTCTTTTAGCTTTAGTAATAGTATTGTAAACTTTGAACTTATCAGAGAATTTAATTATAAAGGCTTCTTAATTTAAAAATAAAAGATGCTGGAAGTTATATTAAAGCAGAATAGTATAGTAGTCTAAGGTAATCCTTTGAAGATAAAAAGAGCTAAAAGCTACTTGGGCCTTGTTAGAGGCATATATATAGGATTTGCCTTGAAAGGTGTTTAGGCATTGTACAAAGAAGATTTGCCACTTTTTGGAGTTGCAACTGCTGAATAACTCTAATTTCTAAATGTTCAGACACTCTTCATATGCAAGTGCATTGCAAACTTTTTTCTGATTTTTATCAGCAATGAGAGGCCCTCTAAAATTATAGTAATAATAATAATTATTTTCAGGACCTTTTAGAGAAAAAAATATGCTAACAGCTAGTTTCTACCCATTAAAGAATCCACTATCCAGAAGTCCTCTATTAGAGAGTTTGTAATATGGGGATTCATTATTTTATAGAGGTTCAGAGGCTTGGTTTAAAGGAGAAAAGTTATTTGAAGAAGAAATAGGGGCAAAATCTGGGAAGGAAAAATAGAAGCAAAATCTAGAAAGAGGTTGGGTTCCTAAGTATTCTTGAAAATTTGAAGGAGAGGTTTAAGTTGTGAAGGGATGCATTTTGTAGATAATATTCATTTAGTATTGTATAGGTTGAGGTGGAAAGAGGAGTTACATGGTCCTGGATGAAGTAAATGTATAAAATAGTGAATAGAAAGATATGAATCTTATTAATCAGGCTGCACAGCTCCTTTCATAGTGCCTAATCATTCTTGAGAATTTAAAGAGTCTGAGGCAAGAGGTTCCTTGCTCTTAGAGCTTGTAAAACATCAATATCTAGTCAATCCAGATTTTTGGAGTAATATTAATGGCAGTAGTGATTGGCTGCCCCAAGCTCTGCAAGAGAGCTTAAGCTCTTTGAAAAAACTCTGATTTTGAAATTTAAAGCTCTTTGAGAATTTTTACTACTATATATAGGTTTTTATTTACTTCTGCTGTTGAAGAAGGAGACTCCTTTTAGTCTTAGATACATTTCCTTGTTTAGGAGGCTGTATAGAGGCCACAGCTGCAGAGGCAGTCAGAAGTCTTAAAAAAAAAGGCTGTAGATATACAGAAGTAGTATGAAGCTAATACTTGTAATCTTAGAGTAGTATTGAAGCAGTTACAAAAAAACCAGTGCAAGCTAGTACCCAAGCAGGCTATAGAGCTGAAAGAGTCATTGGGGGTCCTTTCATGTAGAGTCAGATAGGAGAGTGTAAATAAACAAATAAAATAGAAGTAAAACTAAACTGGAGGAAAAAGAGGAGGAGAAAAATAAAGAATAATAAACTGAGGGTAAAGTAGAAGGAAGAGGAGAAAGTAAGATGATAGAACAGAGTTAAAGGGAGAAATTAGAAAGATTTTGGAAATTAGAACTGAGTCAAGTCTAGAGAAAAGAGATGGAATAGAAGAGAAACTTGAAGAGCTAAAAATAGAGATGAGAGAAATGAATAAGATGAGATGGAGATAAAAAAGAGTTGAGGAAGATAAAAAAAGATTGATTTGAAGATGGAGATGTAGAGAGATAGAGTAGAGAGAGGAAAGATGAGGGAAACTGAGAGAGATTAAAAAGATTAGCAAAGTATAGGCAAGATCAAAATTAACATATTGACTACTAGGCTCCTTTCTAAGTACCTGCAGAGTGTCTCAGGCCTTGTGAGTAATTATGTGCTAGAGAAAATTGAGCATCAGTGAGATTGGGTAGTGAGATAATTGTATGAGACTTAGACCTTGTGGAGCAATTCTGCAGAGTAGCATTTATATAGTATTGAGAGTAATCTGACTCTATAATGGGAGTTGAATGTAGTCTAATCATCAAGGAGTAGTAGCTATGAAGGAACCCAGTGATCTTAGTGATTGGATCAGTGATGGTTGAATATTAAAAATGAAGAAAGACAGAGTTTGGTGTAGTTATATTTAAAAGAGTATAGTAAAGTTGTGACAATAAGTACATAATACAAAGACATGATTCTTACTTTATATTAATGTGAAATTAGGTTATTTAGATTAGTCTAAATAGAGGCAATCACAAATGAACCAGCTTTCATTAAGTTCTGAGGCTAAATTACACTTCACAAAGTACTTTTATAAAATATATAGGTGAGTAATAGAGTTTATTGAGTTTTTAGTGAATGCAACCTTAGTTACACCAGAACAAGGTCCAAAAAGTGTATTGACCTATTGACCTGAAGTATACTATTGCTTTGGGCTTAAGATATTCACTTTTTGGGAATTCTGAGCATGAACAATTAGTAATCTACTAAATGTTACAGAATTCCCCTCTATTTATATTATTTTCCCTCTCTGTAATGCATGATATTTTCCAGTTATTCTGAGTTATTTTCCAGTTATTGGGCCTTTATTTTCCATCCAGTTCCAAGAGACTTGTTATAAATTTTCCTAGCCAAGAGAGAGTCCTTTAATGTTTTTAGTACTCTAATTCTGTAAATCACAAATATCTCCCTCAATTCTTCTTTAAATGCCTCCAAATCTTTTTCATTAAGTGCAAATCAATCAGGCCTTTCTCTTTATACTCAATACAATAGGGTTTATTAACCTTTTTGTTGAGATAGAAGCATTTTATTGATATCTGCTCAATTTTCCTCAACAATTAAATTTAGCTTTTCTCATCAAATCACTAATTCCTTATCAGTTCACTATAAAACATCTTCAAATAACTTCTATTGTGTGCAGATTGATTAGGCAATGAAAATAATACTTAATATATAGGGGTTTACATATAATCTCACTGAGATATGCCCATTTTATTATTAAAATATAATGCTAAATTGATGGCCTTGTATAGCCACAACCCCATTTAGCAGTAGATTATCTTATCAGTTGATGCAATCATATCTCTGATGATTCCATCAGATCTGTAGTGATTGCCTTGATTTGTCAGCAGTGCACTCATTAACAGCTCTATCAAGAATGCTCAATGTTTATATAAAATAAATCACCTAATCTCTACAACCTGAGCATAGTCACATGATTATATTCACATGATAGAATTGGGTGTGCATTGGATCAAAATACTGATAAGCTGATTTCTCAGCATCTAGGCCACTGATAAGGCTAATCTAACCTAAATTAAAGAGAGAATTTTAAGGTAGTTCTAGCTATGTTATTTGCCTACAGTTTTCAGCAGAAGTCTGTTATTATTGAAGTCTATTGTTATTCAGACTTTTTGATGATCAATAGCTTTGTCATATCTCACAGTTTGAGACTGATATATTAATATCACACTAACCCACACTTACATTGACAAAGTAAACTCAAATATATATATATATTACAATACAAATAGCACTCTCAGTTATTGTTACACAGACTAAGAGTGAGTTAAGCTTACTATATAAATGCTATGATACATACTGACTGTATCATAGATTAAATACTTATAGTATTTATATTTACTTAGGTCTAACTAGTTCATTTTGTAATAGATTATGGGAGTTTGCTACTTTATATGCTTGGACTAAATCAACAAAGACTGTATGAAGACTATATATTTTGCACTTGATGTAATGTTCCCAGAATCTTGAGTATCATTTTTTTAATCCATGCATGATTTATATAGATGACTTATTATTTTTTTTATATAATGCATTATTGCATACTATATTTGCTCATAATAAACAGATCTAAAATCTCCATCACTATTTCTAGACCTTGCACTGATAGCTAATCTGATTGCCAATATGTGCAAAGTTAATAACTCAGCAAATTCTCTAATCTTACTTAGAAAGTATTAGTAAATTTGAATTGCCACATTTTAAATAAAGATAATATAAAATGGCTGAAATTGTCTTATAATATCAATTTGAAATTCTTAATGGTGCAACTCTAAAAAGTATATATTTAGCACACTTGCTATCCCACACTGTAAGGGCAATCTCTGAAAGCTATAGCTTAGTTATATAGCTGATAGAGAGAAATCTAAAGTATATTAGAGTATATACCAATAATATCATAATAACTACTCATCTGACAGAGAGTGTTTTAGACTTTCAAACAATTAAAGCACACCATCAACTCCTACATCTGGCCACCCTTTATCTTTCACTAATATTACATTAAGTACAATGTGGCTCTTCTTTATTTAATGCAACTCTCCTTTATTACTAAAACTTATATATATAGATATGATACTACAAATACCCTCAGTTAATTAAGTATTGAACTGAGAGTAAGCTATTATTACTATAAACTCTACTTAGCACATACTTATGCCATTAGACAGACTTATGAGCTTATTTATATTCTGCAAGTATTATTAAAAAATATTAAGTTCTAATAGAGAGATTTAAAAAGAACAAGTCCAGGTTTTTTTTATGCCAGGACTAATGCTTTTGGAGCCTCTGGAGTGTAGAAAATAATTGTATGATATGATAAAACCTTGAAAAACTTAAAAATTGCCTAAATAAAAAATTAGAAACAAGATAGGATAACTTTGGACTTTGGAAGTCAGAAAGGCAAACTGCAGCTTATGTAAGCATTTTGTATATAGTGTTAAAGGAGCCACACTTGTCTGAATAATAGCTCAAGAATCAGAGCACCTCAAAAGCTAAAGATAGTAGTAATAAATAGTGTTAAAAAATGGAATGTTAAAACTTTATACATATATAGTTAATCTCTGTATTTATTACACTCTACAAAGTACTTTTATAAAAGATAATGGTGAGTAGTAGAGTTTATTGATTTTTAATCAATGCAATCTCAATAACATTAAAAGAAGATTGAATTAGTGTATAAAACTAATAACTTGAAGTATATTATTACCTTGAGCCTAAGATATTTACTTTTTGGAGACTCTGAGCATAGGCAATTAGCAACCTGCTTGTATCACAAAATCCCTCCTCTATTGATGCTATTTCTCCTTCTTATAACACATAATATTTTTCAATTATTCTAGATCATTTGCTAGTTATTTGGTGCCCATTTTTTGATTCTAAAAGACTTGGTATAAATCTTTCTAGCTTAGAAGTATTTCTCCAATCTTCCTCAGTTCTTTATAAAATGCTTTTAAACCTTTTTCAATAGATACAGATTAACTAGACATTTCCAATGATACTAAATACAATAGAGTTTAATAATTGTTCCATTGAGATATAAGTATTTTACCAAAGTCTGCATAATTTTTACCAGCAGCTAATTTTAGCTGTAGTGGATGTTAAAAAGGCAGAAACTGTCAGGTTCTGCTGAATTGGGGGCTTTCTGGGAAAGAAATGCCCTTATAAGGCAGACTTGATCTGTGGATACTTAGGTGTCTGGAGCTTTGGAGCTAAGGCTCTGGGGTTTAAGATGGAGATAGGGGGGTGGTTCCAAGGAATGGAACTTGACCCAGGGCTTTGGGTGTTTTGTAGAGGCTGGGGGTTGGAGGGAGTTGAGTCAGAACTGGAAGTTCTAAGACAAGACCCAGTTAGCAAATTATAAGTCACAAAATGCATACTAAACTTAGAGCACACAATTATTCAGGTGTGCCAGTCAGAGTGTGCCAGTCAATGCATACCAGTCAAGCAAGAGGGCATGTAATAATTCAGGTTAATATCAAGACTAGCAACTATAATGAGAAACTATGCTATAAGTACTATAGGGTCAAGTTTTGGGGTTTCAGGATGTCTGGAATGAGTTCTAGGAGATATTGAGTAGCAGGCAGGAACTGTATACTTGGATTATGCATGTGGGGCACATGATCAATTGGCGCAGAGGGAGTTGTGATGCATAATAGCCAGAAGTGAGTTATGCAATCCAATCATTGCTGGTAGTTGATTCTGTGGGGGGTTGGCTAATGTCAGTTATAATGCATGTGATGGCAGCATTGGCAGCTGTGGGGGTGGAGCATGTTGTGGGGTTGACAAAAGAGGGTCCTGGGTGAGTTCTGAAGTTGTCCTAGGAGACTCTGGAGGGGAGTTGTGATATTACCCCCCCCTCAGTGCTGAGACCCTCCAAGGCGCATGTAACTGGTAGTTTGGACCAGGGTCTAATTGTGGGATCCAGCATCTAACCTGCCATGTATCAAAAAAAAATTTACTATTAACTCAATTATGTTGCATATACCAATGCATTCCCTGATGCCTCCACCCACTAATAAAGTGGCCCTCTTGGTCATATGAGAGGCCTGGGATGCATGATACTGTGCACATCTGGCAGTGCTTGCCCAACATGAGTATTGCTGTGTTGTCTGTTCTATGACTAACCTTCCTTTTTTAGAACAATGCAATAATCCTGCCCTGTAGGCAGGTCCCAGCTGGCTCTTGGAGCCTGCTCCCGATGCAGGCTGTGGTGTCCTTCCAGAGCCTCACCTAAGTTGTCCCATGCTCACCTTTGCATGTAAAACTATCTTCCCTCCTTGTTTGCAACCCCCTCTCTGCTCTAAGCTGTTTGCCTCCTGTTTTTGTCATTCTGGGATGGCAATAGGGGCTATTTCAGAGATTCCAGAGAGTCAATGTGTTGTGTGGGCAGATGTAATGCAGGAGCTGTTTAGGGAGGCACTGGAGAGGCTCCAGTGTTTGCCTGCCCATGCTTGGTGTGTGAGCAATGGACCAGTGAGTGATCTCCTACCTCTAGATTTTTTTACTGATTTTGGTGCAGTGCAAGCACTGCACTCAACAATGGGTCCCTTGCCTATTTGAGGTTCCAGGCCCCTCGTTTTACTAGGACATGGCCGTGTGTGAGGTGTGCTGCCTCAACCACAAGCAATGTTCTGTGTTAGTGCTGTGGAGGGCATATTGCATCTTTTGGGAGCAGGGGTAGCCACTAGGGGGAATCACCTGGAGGATGGGGATTAAGGAGCAGGACTGGGTAGTGGAGCCAATGGGGGAGGTGCCCACAGAGGCATCTGGTGGAGGGTTGGAAAGTTGGGGAGCCATCTAGGTGGGGGGCCAGGATTATCCCATGGTTCTGATTACCTGTCAGGCAACCTGGGCCAGAACCAGCAGTTACAAGGGTCATAGGGGGCACCTGGACAAAGAGAAGAGGTAGGCATTGTCCAGTCCCTCCGTGGAACTTTCTAAGAGGGCATGTCTGCCTATAAAGACCCCATCCTCAGTCTTGCCAGTGCATCTCTCTTTGGCAACCTTTTCCTCCTTATCTAGGCAGCCACTGGATGTTGAGGTGAGGGCCTAGCAGAAGCATTTAGAGCAGGGCAACTGGAAGAGGGAAAAGTACAAGGAGGGGGCAAGGGAGGAGGCAGCATGCTGGAGGGGGCTAGAGGGGGGCTATGAGGCAGCCATCCTGGAGTTAGAAGAGGCAAGGATGGCTTGGGGGGAAGTTGAGGTTGAGATGGGGCTCCTGGGGCAGGGTTCATTGAGTCTGGGGCTGGTCAAGGCCCTGCATCAGAATGCGGTAATTGGGCATATGGCCTCTCTAAGTGAGTGTTTTCTCTTTGTGGTTGGGTCAGTACTGATATCTCCAGGTTAGGCCTGGGAGCATCACCTACTCCTAGATCAGGCTGCCGTGGCACTCTCATCCCTGCAGGAGGGGTTGCAGATAAAGGTGAGGAATCCCAGGGTGGAGCAGGGTCTGGACCTGCTGGGGAGGCTGGTGATGGCTCACTGCCAGAGGAATGTCCCAGCCCTGGGATCATGGTTCAAGCAGATCTTAGATGAGGGTGAACAGCTCCTATCTTGGGATTAGCTAGCCAAGAAGATATGGCAGGAGCACAGTCCAAGGGGGGGTGGGGGAGGATTTCTAGGGCTGGCTAAAGGGGGGAACAGGTGAGGGTAGTTCAAGGCCCTGGCTCTAAGGGCCCCCATTTTCTTGCCACTATTTGTAGATTAGTGTATGTATAAGATGTATATAATTGGTCTCCCAGAGTTGAAAAACAGTGTAAGTAAGGTGGCAGAAAAACTAGAAAAAGCACCTTGCCCAGGCTCCTGGGCACTATTGTGGAAGAGGACTAAAAGGAAGTAAGATTTTTCTAGAGAGAGAGAACAGAAGGTATACATGGGAGTTGAATCCCTACTCAGCCCAGAGGCAGGAGTTACACCCACTACTGCCATCTGTGAGTCTTGTGCCCAGGAGGGTCATTTTCTGGGTGCTATTGCTGGAAGTCCTGGAGTTTGTCAAGGGTGCCTTTGAGGTTTTGGCATGGTTCCCAAGTGTTGTCCTCCAGGCCATATCCCTGCCATTGTACAAGGAAGTGGGGTCATCTACAAATGTTCCAGGAGTTAAGGATGTCTTTAACCTCATAGTGGTACTCATTCTCAACATTGACTAGGAGAGGGGGTTTGGGGCATTGCTTGGGAAAGGAGTCTGGGGGGTGTTGCTCTAGGAGGCAGATATGGAATACTGGGTACAGATCCTTAAGTCCTAGGGGGAGCTTGATCTTGTAAGTGTGGGATGAAACTTTCTTCAAGATCTTGAATGGGCCAAGGCACTTGTGATCAAGCTTTGGGGAGGGCTGGCAGGTGCAGAGGTGGCATTGATCTAACCATACCTTTGTCCCAGAGGCCCAGTTGGGGGTGTCTTCCTGTTTCTGGTTGGCATATTTTGCATAGGCCTGGTTTGCAGTGTCAATTTCCTCCCAGAAGAATATATGAAGGGACTGAAGATCCCAGGCAACCTTGTGAGCAGCATGTGACAAGATGTCCCAGAGTGAAAATGTCAGTCAGGGGTGATATCCCTTGTTAGCAAAGAAGGGGGACATCCTGGTGGCAGAGTGTGGTATGTTGTTGTAGGTGAATTTGGCTAAAGGGAGCTCAGTGCACCAGTCATCCTGCAGATAGTTAACATACAGCCAAAGGTATTGCTCGAGAGACTGGTTGACTCTTTTGATTTGATCATTGGTTTTAGGGTGATAGGTGGTAGAGAGGCTAGTTTTTACTTCAAAGGCCTTGCATAGGGAAGTCCAAAACTTGGACACAAAGAGTGGGCTACAGTTGGAGATGATGTTCTCTAAGAGTCCATGTTTGGTGAAGACATGCTCAAGGAATAGCCAGGCAAAGTCTGGGGCAGTATCCATGGTGTGACAGGGTAGGAAGATGCCCTGTTTAGTTAGCCTACATACAATAATGAGAATGGCATCAAACTCTTCTAATTCTGGGAGTTCAACAATGTGATCCAGGGATATGGAGGACCAGGGGTGTCATCCAATTGGCAGGGGTTTCAGGAGCCCATAGGGAAGTAAGCCCAGGAGATAAGCTGAAGAATCTTATGTATTTTGGGGTGTTCCCAGAGCTTGTGGACATCTAGTCATTGGGTGAGGGCATCAGGTTTAGCTCTGAGTCATCCTGGACAGTACTGGATTGTGAAGTTGTACTCCAAGAGGATTTCAGACCATTGGGCCTGCTGTTGGTTGAGTTGCTTGGTCATGGTGAAGTACTGCATGTTGTTGTAATCTGAGTAGACCTGGATCCAGTGCCAGGCTCCCTTGAGGTAAGCTTGCCATTGTTTGAAGGCTTCAACAATGGCAAGGAGCTCCTTGTCATAGATGTCATAGTTGAGCTTGGCATCAATCATGGACTGGGTGTAGAAGGCGACTGGCCAGGGCTCCCCACTATTAGCTTTCATCTGTAAGAGAATTCTGGCAATGGTGTAGTTGGAGATATCACATTCTAAGATGATTGAGAGGGCAGAGTCATAGTGCCAGAGTATGGGAGCAGTGGTGAAGGCCTCCTTGAGCAGGTTAAAGATGCTCTGGCACCTACTGTCCCAGTTCCATGCAACATCCTTACATGTGAGCCAGTTGAGGAGTTTTGTGATATTGGAGTAGTTGTCTATAAACCTCCAGTAGAAATTAGCAAAACCCAAGAAGAATTGTACTTCCTTGATGTTCCAGGGTTGCAGCCAGTTGACAATGGCCTCAACCTTGTGGGGGTCTATGCAAATGTCACAACCCCTTCTGGAATCCCCCAGAACAACCCCAGGACCTCACCCAGGACCCTCTTCACAACATGCCCCGCCCCTGCAACTACTGATGCTGCCACTAACTCGCATCACAACTGACATCAGCCAACCCCCTGGGAACCCTGCTTCATGGACCCCGGGATCGACTGCCATTAACTGCCGGATCACGCTACCCACTTCCGGCCATCACGCATCACGATCCCCCCACGCCAATTGATTGCACACCCCACATGCGCAATCTCAGTATACAGTCCCGGCCCACTACTCAATGCCTTCCAGAAACCATCCCAGACACCCCGAAACCCCAAGACCCGACCCCGTAGTACTTATAGCGTAGTTCACCACTGTATTCGCTAGTCTTGATATTACCTGAACTATTGCGTGCCCTTTATTTAACTGGTACGCATTGACTGGCACACTTTGACTGGCACACTGGAATAATTGCATGCTTTAAGTTTGGTATGCACTTCGCGACTCTAAATTTACTAACCAGGTCTCGTCTTAGAACCTCCGGTTCCGACTCAACCCCCACCAACTCTCAACCCCCACAAA
>QLON01000889.1:0-60367 GCA_003313675.1 Termitomyces heimii
TGCGGCAACACAAGGGGTTTTACATGGCATGGGCCTTAATGAATATGTATCTAATGATTAACTGAACTGAATAGGGAATCTGGTATGCATATACGGCAAGCTCCTCATTCAGTACACGAGGCACTCATATACAAACACATCTCAATCATAATGGAAAGGGGATAACAAGTTAACTTTGCTTAATAATCATTTACTACATAACAGAATAAGACGGGGAACTCAGCGCAGGTGTTATAGCAGGAAATACTTTCACAATGTTGATTGAGATAAAATCAAGTGTCAAAATTATCTGTACACAATATACATACACTTCATGCATCACAAATCATGGAATCATGGGTTTGAGATTAAACAAATTTATCTGTTTATAATCACTACTTGTCAACTCTGGTTTAGGCACCTTGTCAACAGGATTTTCTCATTTCTCTTTTTCCACTTGCTCCATGCACGTTGTCCAGCTGTCGATGAGAGGACTTTCCTTTGTTGGTTTAGTCCAAACCTCATCAATACTGTTGGAGCTCATCTTCAAACTCAGTGAGGTGTTTATGCATTGCCATACCCTCATCATGGTGCAGAGGGAAAATAATTGGAAGAAAAGGAACTATACAGTTCCACACAAAATGTTAGAATCAGGATATTAACAGACCCCAGTTGTTATCAAACTGACTGAGGTATGTAATTGTGCATCATATCAACAGAGTACACAGCTGATTACTCCTTAGTAGTCTTGTATTCAATACATAGAAACTAATATAATTGTTATCAACTTGACTGAGGAGTTTTGTATTCAACAGCACAAAGCATCACTAACTTCTTCCTTGCTTTCAAGCAAGGTGCTAATTGAGTAGTGTCAACTAACTTTCACAACAACTAGCACATGTAGGTTTTCATATCATGTGGTAACTTTTGACAGTGGAAATTTAAATATATGCATTTCCAGTTTCTTTTGGCTTTCTTGGTTTAGAGCAGTTAAGGCACCAATGACTCATACATTGCCAAGATGACAGGAGTGAAGCAATCAAATACACAAGATGACACAAGGTGATTAAACACCTATATTTGCCAACAACTCCACAGCAGTCATGATAATCTACAAACTAAAAGAGAAAGCTGCTATTTTTACCTAACAAATGAACAAACTGCACATGTGGGGAACTATATTGAATGGAGAACTACATCATAAAGGAATGGCAACAATGTTAGAATCTGATATTCCTAAAAATCTAAATATATATAAATACAATTAGTATCTAATTCTCAGTTTGTATATTAAACAACTATATCATGTTTATGATTATGTGCCAGGAAAATAAAGGAAATGCAAGAGAAAGTATAGATTGATAACTTGTGAACAATTTGCATTTACTAAAATATGCTAAGCATAACAAAATATTAGCAATGTAAAATAAAATCATGTAAATGGTATATATAAACTAGACTATATTAGGGCCAGACAGGTTCCTAGTAAACACTCAAGGTAATGGCAGTGTTAGTCAGTCTATATATTGCCATTTAGAATGTTGATAGCATTATACAGAAAACACAGAGAGAGCCAGTGATCTGGCTCAGTACATGTAGGTTGCTATACACCACTTGTCAGTAAGGTGGTAGTTATTGTTGGTGATTGTAGATAGGTGTCAGGTCCTGCTGACCTGGGGGCTCACTCTGTCAAGCAGGAACCTACAACACTTAAAGTGATAGCAGCAGTGTTATTTAGTCTATATATTGCCATTTGAGGTATTGTAATAGTGTGTACTATAAGGTTAGATTCACATAGTATTAATTATAGTTATATTGACTATTTAATAATTAACTTATTATATTATATATAAGTTAGCTGCTTTGTAAGCAGCTTACATTTTTGTTGTAGACTATAGTGACAATAAACTGAGCCTGATCTAATTCATTAAGTTTGTACTCTAAGCTCTTCTAATCAGTAACTTTGTTATATTTTTTAAATCTTCTAGCTAGGAGCTATTGCCCAGCAGCTGACATCAGATAAAGAGTCCATTGACAGAACTCTATCAGCTTCTTAAGCTTTGCACATAGTTACACTATGTAAATTTCAAATAAAGGGTAATGATGAGTAACCCAGTTCTTACAATTACAACTAATAGTGGGCACAACACTCACAAATGGGGGGATAACCTCAAAAAAGGCCAGATGGCCCAGCCATCAGAAGTGGAGCTGGGACAGCCCAAGGTGCATGATTGAGGTTGAAATTCCAAGGCAGATTTGGATAGTTAAGGAGGCTTATAAAGCTGAGGCATCTGCTAGTGAGAGCTAGCAGTAATTATGAGGCAGGATGCCAGAAGAATCAACTCCTCTAACTACACAGTTGCAGAGAGGACCTCAACAGTCCAGTCAACTAGCATTTAAAGAACCTGCAAATAAGGCAAGATAGTTACTTAATGCAGTGGGCATCTTGCTAGCTAGTGAACTGCTAGTGCAAGTTGGGGCATATATGTTCCTGAATTAGAATAATGGGATTAAGCAAGCTACATTGAGCCTAGCTACCACTAGAATGATAGAATGCCTTTTCAAGGAGGTGCCAAAGGAGCTTGCAGCTCCAAAAGCTGAGGCATTACAATTTCATAGTGGAGATGAGGCCAAGCAATCTAATGGCCATCTTGAGGAGGCCATGAGTTTGTCAATGGATGATGACATGGAAGCTGAGGACCAGCAGTTAAAAATTGCATATACTGTGCAATTGTGGCTTTTCTAAAAGTTACACCCAGAGAAAACAAAATTTACTACACAGACATAACTTAAATACTATGCTGTGGCACATATAATAGCACCTTAGTTGATTAAGGCATGATGTGCTCCATGTATTTAGTACAAAATATACTGGGTTAATTGTTCATGTTCTGCTATTAGAACTATAGATGTATTTATAGTGCAAGGCAACTAAACAGTTGGAGAGATCAATTTTTTTGGAGCCAGATATCAGAAGAATGCTTAGCCTGCTGCATTCAATATATAGAAATAAAGCTAATTGAGGCTTTAAATTGGGCATAGGAAGCACTTGAGGTAAACATGGTAAGTAATTTTTATATATTAGCTACCCATGGATAAAGAAAGAAACCTCCTCATATACACATCTGCAAATCTGGAATAGATCACTCAAGTTTAACTAGGCAAGCTAGTATAGCTTGTAAAGTAGAGAGTGAGGCACTAATGATGCCTTATATATTAATGGCAGAGTCATTGCATGATTATGCAGCATATCAGCACTGATGAGCCCTAGGCTAGACTTACTGTATTTGGTTCTATATCAGCAATGATTCCCTTAGCAACTAACAAAACAGCCACTGCTGCAAGAGCTAAGGTCACAAGGCAGGTCACTTATTATATCATGATCATGCTGATGAGCAGCAACTGATGATTCTTGACAGCTAATAACAGTAGTGGTAATATTAGCAAATTTATCTATCACTACCAAAGTTATGCTACTAATTATTTGCTGATGGACAGATTAGATTACATGGCCACATAGTGTGTAAGATAAGCAACTTGGCAAAGGTTAGCCAATGCTTTTTGGATGTTTCATGAGTGACATCTTTCTTTCACTACCAACTAATTAATTATTATGCATGAACCTTACTAATTTTTAACTTAATTTGCAGTCAACTACTTACTCTTTTTGACTTAATCATTTATTCCTAACTCCATGGCTTGCAAATGGAGTCTTTATAAATCCTACTATAAATACTGTACTTACTGAACTAGTGAGACAGCAAATAGATCTTCTTTTTTTTTGACACCACTTAGAATTAAAAGCTTATTTTCCATATTATCTGACTTTTACCATTGCATTGCTACTGTTTGGGTGGCACTTTGATTCTATACACTAGACTTATGCTAGTAACCATTGTTACTGACTGGCCAAGCCCTGAACAGCAAGGCAATATGTTCAAATCCATTTTGCTAAGCCTTTATCCTTTAATTGCAGTTTTCTTACTGCCTACTCCTGCTGAGTTTTTAGGACCTATTTAATACTCTCACAAGTGAGCCTGAATGCTAACCCTTACCACTACTGCTAAGTCAACATTACCATTGCTGGCACTTTAGGTTTGTCACCTCGACAAATAGTGTTCATCTTCCCTGGATTGGGCAAGAGTGTCAAGCAGTATTAATGCTGCATGGAGGTGCCCCAGAAGTGCTCCAAGCATAATGCCCATGAGTGTAGTCAATAACCATCAGGAACAACAGAGCTGGAGTTGGAGTAGAAAGAGCTATAGGTGAGCCAGCAGGTAGTGAAGATACAGCCAGAGTCAGTACAAAAGGCAGAGTATTCCAATTGGAAGGATTAGAAAAGTCCAGAGTAGAGTCATGCATAGGAGCCTTAGGAGGAGGAGGCAGTGCGAACTGGGTAGAGAGTGTCAGAGTGGACAATGTGAGTTCCATAGATGGGGCTAGTACAGGAACTGCTGGTGCAGCATTGCCAGATTGCTGCTTCTGCAGTACATGCACATGCTTCTTAGCAATGCACTGTTAGTAAGAGGAGATCCTAAGCAAGGAGGATGGCCAGGGGAGTATTAGAAGTAGAGCATGCCGCCCATTAAGGAATGCAAGAGGGGAACATAGTAGGAGTTTGTGTGGACTCAGAGGGCTTAGGGCAGTCAGGAGGAGCAGAACAATGAGCAACCAGAGCATTACTATGCTTGGGAGTGGTTCAAGCGGCAGTGGCAATAATATGTCCACTTTCCAGAGTGGCTAGTCTGCATTTGAGGATGGCAAGTGTCAGCTGCATCTGCTATATTAGAGACCACCACTCAGCAGTCCAGTGAGGCATCAAGGCAGGGCCTGTCCCAGGAACAGGAGGCATACCAGCAGCCAGGTTGGAAGAGTGAGCAGAGGGGGCTGCTATAAGGGTATGAGTTGTAGGGGTAGAGGGAGACCAAGAGTCAGAAGACATAATAGGGAATAAGTTGGATACTGTGGGCTAAGAGGGCAGACAGTGTAGGAGGCTGAACAACTTGTAAGGAGAACACTTGATATCTGCGGAACTTCTTTTACAGAGCTAACAATGTAAGTGACAAACAAGAATTGAGTGAGTATGAGGGTGGGCAAGAATCAGGCAAGGGACAAGCAAGGCTAACAGAGGGTCAGATGTCACTGAAGAAGCTTACAGTCAGTTTAGTGGATAGGCCAAAGGAATACTGCTATTATTCAGCCTGGGGATATTTTATCCACAGGCTGCCTATATATACTACATCGGTAGCTATGTTATTACTAATACTGTTTACTAATCAGGCCCTGGTATGTAATGGAGTATGACTAACAATAATCAATGCTGAGTAAGGTCCATGCATATGACTCATCAAGGCTAACTACTAAGAGATGGAAGAGGAAAGAGTGGGCTGAGTGGCTAGTCAGATCTACTAGGAGTAGGCATATTGTTGGACTAAGCTTAGAATAGGGTTGGACATGGTCTGGAGACTAGTCTTCTGACAGTTGCTCTTAGTTACTACCCTCAGCCTCAGCCTCCTCCCTGATCTTAGTATCTTCTTCATCCTCACCAGCTCCTTCCATTCCACTGCCACTAACAGCATCTATGCCTTCCTCCTTCTCTATATTATCTGTTAAATAAATAAGTAAGCTTAACAAAGTAGTAATAATTCCATTAGTGTTAGCTTACTAATTATTTAAAGGTAGGCTGCTTATTGCTATTGCTTATTCAAGGCTATCTATTATAACATCTTCATCCTTGCCCTTATTAATATCCTCATCCTCCATAATCAACTGTACTCATTTTGCCTAACTTTTACCTTTGGCCTAAAGAAAAGGCACTTCTTTATACTTGTCTTTCTCCTCACTCAAACATTCTTGCTGGCTATCTAACTCTTCTTAGTGAGTTAGCAATATCAAACTTGACTTATTAATAGTGGTTGTATTGCCACTTGTAACACCTTCTTGCTCCTTCTTAATGAATGCATGTGCTTGTTAAATAAGAACTGCATTGTTAGAGAATCACTTTTTTAAAGGTCCCCTACTTTAGGTTTTCTTCTAACTTCCAGGCCCTTTTACTCTAATTTATTTGCCTTTAACTACCTTCATCAAATTTTTCACTGGCTGGACTGTGGAAACAACCTTCCTTATTGATTTGGAGCCTTTGCCAGACTTTAAAAAATGGATCACTTTTGATGAGGGCTCCATTAAAGCCCTCATTAAAAGTAATCCAATTTATATAGCCCTTATAATCCAGTGGCATGTAATTTGTGACTGTGACTATGACATCAGTCACATCAATCACACTGTGTGATATCAGCATGGCAATGTCACACCATGATGTCACACATGATAGTCACATGACTCAATCTCAGAATATTTTATATTAATGGACAGAGTGAATCCTTAAATTTATTCTCTTTGAATCTTTCTTTGCTAGGTTAGCACCTTACTCCTTGTATTTATATTACTTTATTAATACATTCTTGGATCTCTCTCTGCCAGCTGTGTAACTGAGCCATAGTCTTCAGAGGTTGCCTTTATATGCATTTCACTGCTTTTGCTGCATTTGTTATTACTACTACTACTACTGCCTCTACTTTTTCTTTCTGCAAAATCTTCTATGCTACATGTGCTGCCTACTACTCTTCATCTTTTTTAGCAGTTCAGTTTCAAAAATAGTCTTGCTACTCCATGTTAAGGTTAACAAGCAGATTAAGAACTTCCATCTTGCTATAGAAAAATAAGTCAGTTTATAGCTAAGTGATCAATTAATAAAAGCACTCATCTTCAATGCTTTTTGCTTACTATTATTTCTTCCTCAAAATTTCAGAATATCCTTCAACTCATTCTTAAAAAACAAGGTAGAAAGAGATGGGAGAGAGGCCTAATTGGCAAGCATCAATATAAGGCATAATTAGTAAAAAGAGAAAAACTTACAGAAATAGCAAAGAGAGCTAATTACAATACCTTAATATTCTTAGCAAATCTCTTTCAACACTATAACAACACTTCTTCTTCCTAATTTTATAACACCCCCTCTACATGCACTGCTTATCACTATTTATACAGTTATATAATGCTAGTAATGATATTTTGAAGCACTTCTTGACCAATGCCTTTTTTTTTTTCAAATTATTGTATTGTGGCTGAATGTGCTATGGTACATGGGACTACTACAGTAACTAAAGTGGGCTATAAGAGCTACTGAAGACTATGCCTCCCTATATATATGGAGAATGAGTAAGCCAGCCTATCCCAGACTGTTTTTAACAGTGTTCTCTTAGTACTTCTATTTATATCATATTGATTCAAGGAGTGTGGATAGCTACAAAGTCCAGTGGGGCTGGTATGAGTCAAGCAGTGCAGCTTTTATCCTATAATAGGTAAAGGATCTTAAAAAGAGTGTTAACTAATGCTAAGAATAAACATGTTTATTATATTATTAAGTTTAGTGTGAGATTGGGTGGTGTGGAGTAGGGCTGTGGAGTGGGTTATATGTCAGAATAGCTATTTATACATAAGTTATGGTATTGGGCAAATTGCTCAATTTGGTCTCTTTTAGTATGTATCCTCTCAGCCAACAAGTAGGCCTAATTATATAGGTAGTGAGCTAGATGGAGACATTGATTGGATAAAGCTTTTAACATTGCCTGGCTATTGCTCCTAACTAACTATCTCCCCCTCATATACTATATATTCTATAGCAGGGCCTAGGTAATATTTAAGTGAAGTGATTTCCTTGCCATCTACATACATTACTGCTGCCATGCTAATGCCTAGCTCAAAATCCAAGCTATTGCAGTAGATAGATATCTGAGAGGTGCAGTGAGATATATTGGCTAGGGTTAAAGCATGTGCCTTATTAGATTCTATGTAGTTGGAGAATGTTAGCATGTAGCTAGGCCTGTGGCAAATAGAGTCAACAATCTCTATATGTTTAAAGTCAACATCAGTGCAATAAAAGAGGTTATATAATGGAGATCTGTGTCATAACATGTATTAGCTTGCTACATAGTAGACAATAAGATACAAGAGGTAGGAAGCAGGAAGTGACAAGAATTTTACCATGGCTCTAAATAAAACCTTTCTAAAGAGGAGCTCAACTAGAACCAGAGCTATATGCACATCTAACATGTTGTCTGCAGTAGTGCTGATAGCCTCTATAACCAGTTTCACTACATGCCACTGTGAGGAGACAAGTTTGTTAATAATCACTACAAATCCAATTTTCTATTTACCTATCAAAGAGTTATGGATCTCAGTATACCAAACATTGACTATATACATAATTATTGGAACTACTACTATATTATAGAGCTGATAAATGCAATGCAGAGATATGCTCTTGGAGGGCTTGAAGAGCCTCTAGATTTGCATTGTTCACCAGATTGCATGAGCAATAACTTTCTAGCATTAAGCATTCCATCTAAGTTTAGAATCAAAGATTACTCCCAAGTATTTATACAAGATTTTAGTCTTGATTTTTTGCATGATGGTAAATCTATCCAGTTCAGTGTAGGTGATAGACAGGTCTTCAAAAATGATGTCATGGCAAGATCACAGATAGTTCATGAATGCTAGCTTAATGAGTTAAAAAGGTGAGTTATATGAAATATACTAGTTAAATCTGCTTCTATTCTTCTTTATCATGTCTCACAATATGTTGTGCATTTCTTGAAGTGTTTTTGCTATAACCAGAAATATCAAGTTATCAATGAAGCTAATCAAAAGATATGTCTGAGATGAGCTGGTGCTAATAAAAACTAGAAAGGCATTGTAGAATATATAAAGGATTATTAATAAGAGGCAGCCTTGAATGGTGCCATTTGTTACCTTTATCAGATTAGAAGTAAAGTTGTCAAATTTAAGTCTAGTCCATCATTTTATAAGCATTTTCTCAATTAGTTTCATATAGCATTCTGGAACACTTTGCTTCCTCATATTGTGGATGAGACACTTGTATACTGTGTTGGAAAAAGCACTCTAGACATTATAAAATAGTGCTACAGTAATTAGGCCTTACCACCAAGCATCTTTAATTCTGCTCACTATGATCTGCATAGCATTTGTGGTATTCCTTGCTAATTTGCCTCTAAACTGGCTAAATAAAAGCATATTGTGTTTTTTTACAAAGTAAGAAGAGAGGTCAGCTATTACAATTGTCAAAAGAAGTTTTTTAATTGTGTTGAGTAGGCTTATCAGGCAATAGGCTTTAGCCACATTATATGAAATTTGGCTGGGCTTATATAAGACTAGGATTGTAGATATTAATCAAGATCTATAATAAATATTTAGCTCAAATACAGCTTAAATAATATAGTAAAGATAGTTTATAAATGCATCAGCACAGCACTTTAGCACTACATTTGAAATCTTGTTAGAACTCAGTGCTTTGTAGAGCTGTAGCTACCCAATTGCTATTTTGATATGCTAGCAGTTAAAGAAATGGATGTTTGGGAATAAGCATGAATAGGCTGATGCTAAAATAACTGAATCTGCTGATAGAGAGGAAAAAAAACACTCAGCTAGAATTTCTGCTTTCTATGCATTTATAGTGGCTCAGGCTGCAGAATTTGTCTCCTTATGCAAATTTGAGACATGGTTTGAAGACATATCTATGAGCTCATAGATTATATAGTTATTGGCAGTGTAAATCTATTGCACATTTATGCTTTCCAACTACTCTATTCAATGAGATTCCTTAGCCTGCTAAATGCATTCAGCCATTGAAAAGAAGAGGCATGCAGCCTCTAGCTTTGCAGAATGATTAGTAATGTCACAAAATTTATAAGCTAAATTGTTAGTTTTGCTTGGCCTTTTTAAGATTTATCAGCTTATCATTCCACTAACATTTGGTATGTGGACAAGACTTTTTGATGAGCACTATGGTGTTATCAGCTATAATTTCCTAAATAGCTTTCATCAGCAATAAGACTCTGGTATTAAAGTCTGCCTCAGTTTGGAGGCACCTCAATAAAGGGAGACTGCCCAGCTTCTCCTTAAGAGAAGCATTGAATTTTTCTCAGTTAATGATTCAAAAGTCCTTGGTAGGAAGTTATTTCCACTGAGGCACCAGCATCTCTACTACTATAGTGATTAGGAGGTGGTTAGTATGGACTGGCCAAAGAAAGAGCTCCATAGTGCAAGAAATGATGGAGTTCAAGCTTATTGCTTTAGTGCTATATATTATTCAGCCTAGTTCACCAATCATTTACTGTTTAGAAGATTGGTATATCTGGTGGCAGCATAAGCTTTATATAGTACTAGCCTAATAAGCAGAGGAGTAGCTGCATTTTATTCTCAAAGGAGTTTAGGTGGCAATTCTTGGCAAACTTCTAGAGTAAGTGATATTTAGTTAAAGTCTTTAAGCCACAGCATGTGGTTATTATTACTGGGGTACATCAAGAGTATAGACATTAAAAGGATATCTGAAAGGGCTATAAGACATTTGTTATTAGTATAATTGTTGTAAATATTGAAAATGGAAAGGAACTTTTTGATTTCTACAAAATATATCACTATGATGTCTAAATACAGAATATTTAAAAAGATATATGCATTTGTGGAAATTTTAGCATTTATAAAGAGAACAGAGCATATTCTGTCACTTTTATTCTGCTAGTATATAAGCAAATAGTGTACTCTTCAATTTTTCATTGCTCTTGTATTGCTCAACTAATCTATATATAGCTTCTATAGTACTATAACATCCCAATGCTTAAGATTTACTACTATGAGCACTGTTTTTTGAGCAGTTAATAAATAATAAATATTCTGCTGCCAGATTTTGAAGCTCATTAGTATGCATTAAATTATTATTATTGTGAGGATACAGAGGTGGCAATATAACTCTGATATTCTATCTTGAGTTTGGATTTGAGCTTGAAGAGGTCTAGAATGCTGGTCTATCTTCTTTCTATAACTATGGCATACTCTATTAGTACTTATGGAGTGGATGCTAAGGGGGTATATAATTTCTTCATTAGGCTGAATAACCAGGTCTGAGGATTGCTGGTGGAGAAGTAGGGCATACTATTTTTAGGATATCTTAAATTCAAATCCTTATAGCACCTTAAAAAGGCAGGATATTTATAGAAAGAGCTTGTATGTGTAGAATTTAGACTGTAAGAGGCACAGCATAGCACTACATTAATGAGGCAGTTTGCTATCACATGGTCCTTGCCCATATACTGACTGCAACAGTCAAAGAACTTATAAGCTATTTAGAAGTGCCTATATTGTTGACACTTATTATAATATAATAGCTTCCTCAGATCTTTTCTGATTGATATTAGATGACCTGCAATAAATATCTACTCTCTGAGTAGATGATTAGCCACTTTAGCATTATTGTAAGTAATCTTTATTAAAGCCAGCATCTGGGTCAGTGTTCTATTCTTAATCCTCTTCAGCCACCTGGCTGCTGTAATTAAGCCTGCTAGTAAGTTATTTTCCTCTTCTTGGGCACCAATATATTGTTGACTCTCAATAGATCAAAAATACTAGTGCAAGGCACAGGTAGTGAGCCTTCTTCTTTACTTGCACTGAATTGCAGATGCATATCTCAACTAGCTTTCAGTTAGAGTTATGTGTATATGCTTTAAAGTGTATTGCTAACACCTCAAAGTCTAGTTTAAAAAGGTAGCTGCTTTATTCTAAAAATTAAATTCTATGGACTATAATCTTATAGAGCTTGGAGGCTACTCCATCAATGGCTGCAAGAGCTGCTTCTGCCTTGTTGATTTGGATAAGTAGCTTATTAATTCTTTTCCAGAGTTTAGCATTGCCCTTAGGAAATCAGTCAACAGGTGCCTCCAAAGAGTTACTGTTAGGATCTATCAGAATTATATGAGCTTCATAAAAGAAGTACTGCTATAAATGGGTGAGCTTAGGAGTTAGATTAGAATTGAACTCAGCAGGGATTTCAATAAAAGAGCATAGCAGCATTGCTGCCACCTTTGCCCACAAGAGGAGGAAAGCATCTATTGCAAGTGCTTTAGCAACACAATCTAGCAGTCTTGCAAACTTTATTATTACATTGCTGAGTGTGCTTAATGCATTAGTTAGATCAGTACAAACTTTCTGGAGTATGAGTGTAGTCTTAGCTTAGCTAATATTTATTGCTGCAGCAAAGTCAAGAAAGGATGACATGCATGCCATAACTGGATTTATGCAATTAAGCACCTTGTCAGCAACCAATTGTGCCAAGGTTGCTGAGACACAGTTTTTGATGTCATTCTTGAGCAAGAATATAACTGCAAGGATTGCATTGCATGCTTTGCCCTTGAGTTTGACTTCTCTAGTTGCTACAGCTACTATTATCAGAATATAAATGAGTTTCTGGCAGTTGTAGAGTTTGCCAGCAAGGATTCAATCCTTAGTTTTCAATCAACAGTAAGCATTAATAACTGATTTTACTGGACTAGTATTACTATTTAGTAATGAATTGATTTTAGCATGAATCAAGAGTTGATGGACTAATGTTGGGGTTTTCAATCAGGTGGCACTGCTGAAGCTTGCATTGACTGACAGTCTGGATGCTTGTGGCATTGCTGATTGTTGTAGAATTGATATGGGCTTAGATGATGGAGTGTATATAGGTCTTAGGATATGAGTAGAAGATGTGGAATAAGTTTAGGTGATAAAAGATTTGATTACTTTAAACTGAGATGCCAAGTCTCTAAAAGAGATGATGGATATTGTCAAGTTCTGCTGAGTCAGGGGCTTTCCAGAAAAGCAATGCCCTTATAAGGCAGACTTGACCTATAGATACTTGAGTATTTAGAACTCTGGGGCTAGAACTCCAGGGCTCAAGATGTGAATAAGAGGTGGTCTCAGAGAAATAGAACTTGACTTAGGGCTTCAGGTATTTTAGAGGCTGAAGGTTGGGGGTTGGTTGAGTCAGAACCAGAGTTTCTAAGACAAGACCAAGTTAATAAATTATAAGTTATGAAGTGTGTATCAAACTTAGAGCATGTGATTATTCAGGCATGCCAGTCAAAGCATGCCAGTTAGTGCATATCAGTCAAGCAAGAGGGCATGCAACAATTCAAGTTAATATCAAGACTAGCAAATACAACAGGGAACTATGCTATAAGTATTATGGGGCTGGATCTCAGGGTTCTGGGGTGTCTGGAATGGGTTCTGGGAGGCATTGAGTAGCAAGCAGGGACTATATACTTAGATCATGCATGTGGAGCACATAATTAATTGGTACAAAGGGAGCTGTGATGCATGATGGTCAGAAGTGGGTCATGTGATCCAATCATTGACAGTGGTTGATTCTGGAGTCTTTATGACAAAGGCTTATAAAACAAGTTTAGCATTACTACTAGAACTATATGTGAATCCCTATATATTGGATATTGTTTGAATTGTCTGATCAATTCACACACAATCAAAGTTGTCTGGAGGCTTTCTGTGGTAAATTAATAGAGAGATCAGTGATTTGATGGAAAAAGCTAAATTTAGTTGTTGAGGAAAATTGAGCAGATATTAATAAAATGCCTATATCTTGATGGGAAGGTTATCAAACCCTATTTTGTTTGGTATTACTGGAAAGGTCTGATTAATTTACATCTGATGAAAAAGGTCTGAAGATATTTGGAGAAGAAATAAAGGAGATATTAATGATTTATGGAATTAGAGCACTAAAAACATTGGAGGACCCTCTCTTGGCCAGGAAAATGGAGCCCCAATAACTAGAAAATGGGTTAAAATGACTGGAAAATGTCATGCATTATAGGGAGGGAAAATAATATAAATAGAAGAAGATTCTATTATATTTAGCAAGTTGCTAATTGCTCATGCTCAGAATTTCCAGGGAGTGAATATCTTAGGCCCAAGGCAATAGTATACTTCAGGTCAATAGTTTGATATGCTTTTTAGACCTTCTTTTGGTGTGACTAAGGTTGTATTGACTAAAAAATCAATAAATTTTATTATCCACTTATATATTTCATAAAAGTACTTTGTGAAGTGTAATTTAGCCTCAAAACTTAGTAAAAGCTAGTTTATTTGTAATTGCCTCTATTCAGACTAATCCAAATAACCTAATTTCACATTATTAAATTAGTGAAACAGCAAATAAATCCCTTTTTTTAACATTACTTAGAGTTAAGAGCTCATTTTCCATACTATATAACTCTTATCATTATATCACTACCATTTGGGTGGCATTGTGATTTTATGCATTATATTTATACTAGTAACCATTGTTACTAGCTTGCTAAGCTCTAAACAGTAAGGCAATACATTTAAATCCATTCTGCTAAGCATTTATTCTTTTACCACACTTTTCTGACTACTTACTCTTACACAAGTAAGTTTGAATACTAATTCTTATCACTATTACTAAGTCAACATTATCATTGCTAATACTTAGTAACTTTCAGGCATCATCAGCATAAAAAAATCAGTTTTTCCCAGAGTTAGAGCAATGTCACAATCATATTTGAGGAGACTTCTTTGATTAAGTTTAAATATTGAGAACAAATGTTAATAGTAGATATTAGGGCAAGTGCTTTAGATTAGCATTCTAGAAAGGGCATTTATGTTTCTAATAAAGAAGGATCAGGATGCCTTTAATAAGATAAAAGGGGGAAATTGATTCTCCAGGCAGCTAACTTAGTGACTAGATCACCTGGGCAATATGAAGCTATATAAATGCATTATAAAGCAATGCATGACCACTTGCATTGAGTGATCAATGATGCATTGAAGATAATCCTGCATCTTTTTAATGATGTAAGGCTGTGCAAAGTAGACAATTAATATAACCAAGTATATTCTAGAGTATTCAAGTTCAGTGACTTAGAAGACTGGATGATGAATATATATTATTATTTAGCCATGTGCCTATATAGAGGGGACTATATGAAAAGAAAACAAATTTTTATTTTGCCAGAGTTTTTGATTAAAGAGGCTATGAGCTATTTTTTTTAATAAGTGTTAGGAAACTGTTAGATTTTGCTGACTTGGAGGCTTATTCTGTTGAGTAGGAATCTACTAGTGGGGTCTTATCAAAAAGAAAAACTCACATAAAAACAAGAATTTAACATTGGAAGTTAATATTAAGGAGGTTTTAAGGAAAAAAGAGGAAAGAACAAGTTATAGAAAAGAAACAGAAATACAAAGAACTGAAAATAGATATGAAAAGTTAGTATAAGTAAGATTAGAAACATATAGATAGAAAATAGAGTTGAAACAGAGTTAAGATGAAGTGAATGTAAATAAGAAGAGATATAGAGGTAAAACTGAACTAGAGAAGAAAAAAGAGAGAAGGAACAGAGAAAATAAGATGAAAAGTAGTGTAAAAAAACAAAAAAGTAGTAGAAGAATAAAAATAGAGAGAAAAATAAAACTAGAAAAATTTGAAAAGTCAGAGTTGAGTCAAGTCAAAAGAAGATAGAAATAGAGTAGAAGAGAGACTTGAAGAGTTGAAAACAAAGGTGAAAAGTGAGACAAAATAAGGCAGAAATGGAAAGGAGTTGAAAGCAAGAAAACAAGATAGATTTGGAGATATAGATATAGAAGAGAGCTAATGAGAGAGCTAATGAGAGAAAGAGAAGATGAGAAAAAAGAGTGGAGACAAAAGAGACTAGAGAAACTATCTAGTGAAATGAGTTAACTTCATCCTATCTTCAACATAGTAAAGCTCTCTTCTGCACTAAAGAATGCAATTTCAAGTAAATATCTATAGTCACTACTATTTTCAGTTCTAATAGATAGTAGAGAAGAGTATAAAGTGGAATGAATCTTAAATAGTCAATTCTTTAGAAACAAACTTTAGTTCAAGGTCAAGTGAAAGAGCTATGAAATTAAAAATATTTTCTAGGAGCTACAAGAAAATATTTATGCTTCTATCTTAGTTTGAAAATTCTATCAATAGCATCTAAATGCTTTTTGAGCAATCAGAAGCCTTTATTATCTTTTCAAGCTGAATCAGGCTATTTAGTACTTCTATTTAGCACATGAAGATGCTGCATTCTAGAGGGAGTGATATTAAGGGACTCCTTAATTCTTTTCTCTTTCACTTTTTCTTTTTTCATTTTTTCTTTACTCATTTTCTCATTTCTTCTATTATTTTTTTACTTACTATTTCTATTCTTTTAACATTAACTACTAATACTACTTTCAACCTTTGAAGTGCTCTGGTTCTTTAGCTATCATCTAGACAAGTGTGGCTCCTTTAACATCACATATAAGCAACTTACATAAGCCAGAGTTTGCCTTTCTAACTTTTAAGTTCAGAGTTTTCCTGCCTTATTTGTACAGTTGTTTATTTAGGCAATTTTAGAGTTTTTAAAGTTTTATTATACTATGCAATTGTTTTCCATGCTTTAAAAGCCTCAAAAATACTAGTCCTAGCATCAAAAATTTTTAAACTTGTTTTCTTTAAATATATATTATAATATATTTTGAATTTCCCTCTACTAGCTGTGTAACTGAGCCATAGCCTTCAAAAGTTGCTCTTACTTCTAGATTTCTCCAATGCAGCTGCAGAACTAAAAAATAATAAAGTGAATAAAGAAGTAAAGAAACAAGCTTGATTATAAACACTAAATTTCATAACAATAATACATGCAAAAAGACACTCAACAGAAAAAATAATGGTAGAATAGAGAAGAGACTGGATTAAAAGTTATAAAATAGAACAATCTTATATAATTCACTATTAGGTTCTACTAACTTAGGAGCTTACTTAATTTATAACTTAGTGATGTAGTAACCTGTGACATAAAAAGACACTCAATAGAAAAAATGATGGTAGAATAAAGAAGAAACTGGATTAGAAGTTATAAGATAGAATAATCTTATATAATTTACTATTAGATTTTACTAACTCAGGAGCCTACTCAATTTATAACTTAGTGATGTAGTGACCTGTGACATGACTGTGACTGTGACATTGGTAACATCAATTAGACTGCATGACATTAAGTGTAACAATGTGACACTATAATCTCACACTTAATCTAGGATTATTTTTTATCAACTGGCAAAGTAATTTCTTAAACTTGTTTTTCTTGGATTTTTCACTATCAAATTAGCACCTTATTATTTGTACTTATTATATCTTTATCAATATACTTTGAATCTTCCTTCAGTAGCTGTATAACTAAGCCACAGCTTCTAAAAGTTGCTTTTACAACAATTTTCATCTCTTTTTATTTTACTATACATTTTTGATTAAAAATAGTATTATATCTGTATCTTAGTGAGGTAGTACTTTTGCACTACCTAGAGCTATAAGTATTTGTTTCTATCTTGGTCTACTCATTCTTGCTAAAATTTTGCAATATGCAATTAGTATTGTATTTACTATACTTGCTACTTGTTTTACACTCTTTGAAGTATTTTGAAGATTTTATAAATTAAGGAGTGGCTTACTTTATACAAAATGTTAGGAAATTAGCAAGAAAATCTAGCTTTGGCAGAAGAAACAAGCTTAGATAGAGTCAATAAGTTAAACTCCAGTTCTAAGTTGAGTTAGCTAATATTGCAGATCTTTTCAGAGAAGAAGACTTTTATTATAAATGTAAGCAAAGGAGTAGGATTAGTAGCTATTAAAAGTAAAAAAGTGTAGAAAAGAGTTTAATGTGGAAGTTTTATACTCAATATTGAAGGAGGTTGACTCTAATATTGTGGCTTTGCCTAATGTAGAAGATTCATGCCCAATATTTAAAAAAGATGTTGTTTCTAATGCTATAATGTTAGAAAAGCAAAAAGCTTGTTTTTCAATCTTTTTGCCTTTCTTTACTACTTAACCACATTATTTGTAGCATTTTCTTACCTCTTCTTCCATCTTCTTCATCTTCCTTGCCCTTCTCCATCCTTTCTAACTGAAGCTTTAGCTTAGAAATGCAGCTTCAAAGTGCAAAATTAAATTATTAAAGGAATATCTGCAAGTGTAATAATGTTATTAGCTTGCTTATCTTATTGTGCAATATAAAAAGGTCTAAATCAATGAATTCTCTGAATATGCAAATAATACAAAAAACAAAACTAATTAACTAAGTGTTAAGTAGTCTAATATAATATTTACATGTATATTATATATATAAGAAAAATAACACAATATAAAAATATAAAATAAAGCACAATAGCATTATCTTTGTTATACACTTCTTTTTTAAACTAATTAGTTTACAATAACAAAAAGAAATGTTATGCTTTTGTGATTATTATTTTATTTTATTTTTTTCAGTGCATAGTTTTTTATATATGATGTTAGAAAAGAAGAGTTATAAAGATTTAGGGATGTCAGTAAGTAAAAATGTTAAACTTGCATGGCAGTGCAGGTGAGGATAGTATACAGAATATTTAAATTATAAGAATATATTTTTGTTATTGAAGAAATGCATTTATCCTCATTGTACTCCAATATGCAGTATATGAATTTAGAGGCAAAATTGCTCCTTCTCAGTTTTAGCCACCTTAAAAGTGATAGACTCACTTGTAGAGCTCACTAATTGTGATTTCATCTCTATATCTAGTGCAATATTAGTAGCAATAGATAGTACAAATAATTTTCTACTTGGTGATACTGCTTTTATTAGCTCTCCAAGGCTTTTATAGCTATTTCTACTATAACTAATATACATACAAAATATGGATACATTTAATCAATGCTGAGTGCAACATTTTGAACTCTTTACATCTGTTTTTTTCTCTTTTAAATTCTCTTGAAAGAATAAATAAAGAGTGAGGTAGCCTTTCATTGTAAGTGAATTCTTTAGTCAATCTTTCTAGTATCAGTAACTTGGAAACATCAGTCTTTTTCATCAAATTGCTGATTTCTCTATTAGTTTGCTATGGAATATCTTTAAACAACTTTTATTATGTGTAAATTAATCAGGCAATTAAAATAATATTTAATATATAGGAGTTTACATGTATTTCTACTAAGATATGCCTATTTTATTATTAAGGTGTGATGTTAAATTGATGGCCTTGCATAGCCACAACTCCATTTAGCAGCAAATTATCTTATTAGTTGATGTAATCATATCTTTTAATAATGCCATCAGATCTATAGTAATTGCCTTGATTTATTATTGATGCATTGAAGATTCTGATTATCTAAGATAAATCACCTGATCTCTGAAACCTGACTATAATCACATGATCAGTATTACATGCTTAACTTAAACATTCATATCACATAATTTTAGTAATATAATTTATTTGGGTATACATTAGATTAAAATACTAATAAGTTGATTTCTCAACATCTAGACTACCAATAAGGCTAATCTAATATAATCTGGAGAGGGCTTTTCAAGAGAGTTCTGGCTATATCATTTGCCTATAGTTTTTAGCAGACTTGTTTCTAGTTTTCAGCAGAAATCTATTTTATTCAGACTTGTTAATAATTAATAGCTTTTTCTTATCTCATTATTGAAACAGATATATCAGCACTTTGTCCTTTGCCTCATCAATTTTTGAATTGTAATTATAGAGCTAAGTACAGCCCAAGATTATATCCTATTTTCCAACCTTGATGATTGCAAAGATAGCATGCTTTAAGTGGTTGTGATAGCAGAGAACTAAATTCACTATAGAGTGAATAGATTCCATCTCATTAATATTGTTAACTAGCATGGAGCAAGTGAGAGGGCAGATAATCAGTTGGTGTTATTTCACAAATTTAGTATCTAAAAAGAGTCTAGTAGCACTATTATTTAGCAAGGCCATAATGCTCTAAGTTTGTTATTTATCTGTAGTTTCAATCTCCACATCTAACTGTAGAGAGTTAGAAGAAGGAGCAAAAGCCACAATGTATTGGCAGAGAAGGTGTTGTTCTCATGCTGGAATATACATGCATAGAGGAAAAGAAGAAGAGAAGGCTTCATTTAAACCTTTAACTAAGAAGATATTCTGTATATCAGAGGATGTGCTTCTAGTTTTAGCCAGTGAATCATCATTATCAGAAGTTGTATTGGCAGATTCTATAGATAAACAGGCAAATTAGTTAGCATTAAGTGGTAGAGGCATACAACTCATTTATTACTTGACTAAAAATCCTCCTCAAAATCTAGAATAGAGGCTAAAACATTCAACAGCTTTATAAGTGAAGTCTTTACTGCTGGTAAGAAGAGGAATCACTAAAGGCATTCTTTGTAGCAAGGAGTTGTAAAAGGAGCTTTTCCTGTTTAGAAGTGAAAAGATAGTAGATCTCTAATTCTTGTGAGCTGGCTTCTTACATTAGTAGCACAATAGAGGTATAGCAGAGCATTAACAAGAGGCATCAACATCTATAGAAACTCCTAGAAAAAGTAGTCATAACTGAAAGGTGGGAGAAGCTCCTACTATGGATGTGCATGAAAAAGAAAAAGGAGAGGGAGTAAAGCATGTAGCTGGTGCTTAAGCAGAATGGTGAGTAGATAAAGAAATATGAGAGTATTGTAACTCTTGCTTTAGCTCTATAAGCTACTACTGATCTTAGGCCACTCTGTACTATATTTCAATTTGCTCATCATCTAGGCATCCTTCTACTAGATTGTTAATACACTTTATAAAAGTATGGTAAAGTTCATTGCAAAAAATAAAGTAGAGCTAAAAGCTATTGAGGTATTCTGCCTGCTCAATCATGGCATGGAAGAAGTCAATATAGTCATTCAAAGTTTATCTTCCCTAACTATACTGATTACAGTCACAAAGAGAGAGGGTGGCAGTTCTAGCCAGATCCAATGAAAGAAACTTAGCTTGAAAATCCTTTTTAAAGTCTTTTCAACTAGCAAAGCTGTTTACTCCTTTATAATATTGTAATATTTATAGAGCATAGGTTGAAGCATGGCTTGCTTTTATATAAGAGAGGATTTATCCTATCTTTAATGCATCAAAGTCAAATGCATCACTACTAAGCTGAATATAGGTGGTGCAAGACTGAAAAAAGCATTTTTCTACTATGCATTTATTATTATAAATATTAGAAAGTGCTAGGTGTGAGATCCTATTAAGTGCAGCAATAATGAGATGAGTAGCTACTATGAGATTGAATGGTATAGGTGGCATGAGAGAAGTAGATGGAGCTAAAAGAAAGTATTTCAAAAGCAATTGCAAGAAGTGAGAGATGGTGTTAGTTGTCTAATGTAATCTAGCAAGTTTAGTAGTGTAAAAAGCAAGAGAAGCTTAGGTGGCCTATATCTGAGCTTCTAGAGTGAGCAAGCAGTTCCAAGCATTGTTCTGCAGATTAGATACCTTAGGAAGATTAGCTAGAAGTGCTGGCTGAGTCATAGAAACTGAGAGGAAGCTATTTAGTAAAAAAAAAACCTTTAGGAATACTAATAAATTAAGTAAGCTAAAAGAGGCTTCCAAACTAATGCTAAAGATTTGTTATGCTATAAGGACAACCTCTGAAGGCTGAGGCTCAGTTATACAGCTGGTAGAGAAAAATCCAAAATTATATTAATAAAGATAATATAGGTACAAATAATAAGTGCTACCCTCATAGAGAGAGATCCAAAGAAAACAAGTTTAAGGAGCCACTCTGCCTATTAATAGAAAATATTTTAAGGTCAAGTTATATAACTGTTATATGTGACATTGTTATGCTGATATTATACAGTATGACTAATGTGGCTAATATTACAGTTATAGTTACATCATAAGTTATATAGTTACCAGGTTATGAGGCTATGTAAGTTGGATCACTTTTCTAAGATCTAGCAAAGGCTCCAACTTAATAAGAAAGTTTGGTTTCATAATCTAGCTAGTGAGAAGTTTGATAAAAGCAATAGAAGGCAGATGAAAGCAGATGAATTAAAGTGAAAAGGCTTGGAAATTAAAAGGAAACATGGAGTAAGAGACCTCTAAAAGGGTGGTTTCCTGATAGATATAACTTGTTTGCCTTCTTTGAAGCATTTAAAATATCTATGGCATTAGTGACAATAAGAGCTTATTAACATATGATTGCATTGTAAACAACAGACTCTGCTAGCATTACTATTGAAATTTACATGCCTTAGGCAGCCTAATGCTTGAAGTAACTTATTATCTCTAATTCAAAGATATATATAAATAATTTAATATAGTCTATTAAATCTGTTATAGGTACATCATGGCTTCAAGCAGCCATTAATTATAGGTGCTTCATTATATAAAGCTGGAAATACTTGCATATTAACTTCTTTGATACTGCTGAATAATGATAAATTACAGTTGTAACTGATTAGCCAAGATCAAAAGTGATCTTTGTCCTTTCTCATTATCTAAAGATATTAGTTTTGCCTTCAAGTCCACTACTTTCCTAAGGCCTTCATGCTTCACCTGCAGCTAATTGCTATCTTTTCCTTGCAATTTCTATAGTCAAGATACTTTAGATACTTGATTTTTTTATACAACTTTGTTATCATCTTTCTATACTTGTTCTAGTTCTCCAGAGTACTATGTATTATTGCACTGCCAGATTTTGTAAAAGCAACCTCTAAAGGCTATGGCTTAGTTATACAGCTGGTAAAGAGAAATTCAAAGTATATATTAACAATATCTTAATAACTACTTACCTGGCAGAGGAAAATCCAGAGAGAACAAGTTTAAGAATTCTCTATACCAGAATAGACACTTTCAGAGCCTTTAAAACATGAAAAACAACTATATAGAATAACAAAACCTTAAAAATTCAAAAATTGCCTAATAAATAATTACTCAAATAAGGCAGAAAAACTCCAAACTTTAAAAGTCAGAAAGGCAAACTTTAGCTTATGTAAGCAGTCTATGTGTAGTGTTGAAGAGGCTACATTTGTCTGAACAGAACTAGAGCACTTCAAAGGCTAAAAGCAGTACTAATAAATAGTGTGGAGAAAATAAAAGCAATAAAGTAAAAAAAAAATGACTGAAGATATAAGAAAATGAATGAATGAAAAATGAAGGAACAGGAGTAAAAGAGGGAAAAAATAAGAGATTCTCTAACAAATTTTAATTCTAAGTACTGAGTAAAGTTATCTTAACCTTGTAGCTACTTAGAGTTGCTTTGAAGCACTGCAGAATAAAGTAGTGATAGTAGCTGGCTCACTAGTAGCAATGCTGCTGAAATAGCAATCTTCTCTTCTAGTTTAGCACTATAATTTGCAATCAATATCATTTATGAAATAAATAGCCCATCTAACACTTTGCTAATGTTGCAATGTGCTTTGTTATTCCTTTTTGATAGGGGCTAATACAGCAATGCTTGGAGCATCTAAGTAAATTACTTATGTCTGATAGCATTAGCTTCAAGTCACCTAAACTAGTTACTGGAATACATTTTTGACATGGCACTATAGAAGTCAAGAAGTTTAATAAGTTGCCTGAAGAAGTAGTAAAAAGCCAAGGGTTTAAAGCTGATAGCAAGAAATTCAGAAAAAAAAATGGAATTAAGCTTCTTTTCTAACTTTAAATACTTCTTGCTGAAGCTTCTCTGCTTTATCTATCTCTCCATGTTTGCAAAGTGTTATAGCAAAGCTAAACATGATGTCAATAGTATCTGAATGATTATGCTCAAAGACTCCTCTTCTTAACTTGAGCACTATCTGATAAAGCTCTTCTGCTCCCTTTATTCCACATTTTTAATGTTCTTTAGCAAAGCAAGAATCTGCATGAATTGTATCTGGATTATTACTTCCCAAAACTTCTCCCCTAGCCTTGAGAACTTTTTGCTGGAGCTTCTCTGCTTCTTTAAGCTTTTTACATTTCTGATATATTTTAATAAAGTTAGAAATAGCTTAAAATGCATTTGTATTCCTGCTTTCAATAATTTCTTTACTAGATTTAAGCACTTTTTACTGAATATTTACTAGTTCTTTCAGCTTTTCATATGTCCAGAATATTAGTCCAAGTCAAAACATTGCATCAATAATATTTGGATGATTATTTCCAAAAACCTCTTGGCTTTTTCTAAGCAGCTCTTGCTGGAGTTTCTCTGCTTTCTTCAGCTCTCCACTTTTCCATAATATTTCAACAGAATTTGATATAGCTTTTGAAGTATCTGGATAACTACTTCCCATAGTTTCTTTTCCAATCTGAAATACTTCTTGGTAAAGATTCTTTGCTTTCTCCAGCTTTTTACTTTTCCAACATATTGTTGCAAGATTATACATAGCTTAAACAGTGTCTGAGTAACTCTTTTCTAAGACTTTCTGACAGTTATCAAGTTCTTGCTATTGAAGCTGCTCTGCATCAGTCCAAAAGTGTGCAACAAAGAAAATGTTGCTTAGTTTTTTTGCTAATTTGTAATTTCATCAAGCTTGTACATGCAACACCTATTGAGTTGCAACATTGTAGTCTAGCTTTTTATTTTCTAAACAATAAAATTGTTGTCCACATTGTTTATTTTTTTTCTATTGTTCTGTTGATAATGATTTGAAAGCCCATTCATAAATAAGTGGATGAATATCTAGGAACATTCCCTTCTTTCCCACTATTTCTACTAGTGAATAAGATCTGAGCATGTCAATTGTTTCTTCTATTAATGTTTTACTTCAATCTTTATCATTTATTACAAACATTCTAAGAAAGTCCTGTAATTCTTGAGTATCCTCTTCACAATTATAATATAGTTTTTTCCAAACTTTTTCAAAAACTGATACAGGTTTTTTAGAGTTGTGTAGCACACTACAAAACATAAGAAGTGCCTTAGCTTTGTCATCCAGCTTTTGGTAGCTTAAATTCCAAGTAGCAATAACAGAAAGTTGGGAATTATCTATTCTTTGTTTGCTTTTATATGCTAAGTATTTTAGCTTATCTTTTTTATAGCTCTCAAGGTATTGCTTCAGTTTAATGTGTTGATTGTAGAAAAGATAGCTGCCTGCCTGAGCAATAGCCAATGCCAGATATCCCAATTGTTGAACAAGTTTCTTTGCCTTCTCATCTTCTGCTCAATGACTAGCCTTATGAAAAGTGCTAATGAATCTTCAAGTGACATTCTTTCAATGTGATAATAATTTTTGAGTGAATAAATCTTAGATGCTTCATTTCTACTTTTTATAAGAATATTTCCATGATTGCAATTGGGGAAAGAATTCTTATAAATCTATAGAAGGATCATCAACATTATCAAAAATCATCAACCATTCATCTTTTTTGTAACAAAGCCAGTTAAGAGCAGAAACAGGTGTAGATCAGTTAATTAGCATTTTGAGCAAGCAAAGTCAGAAACTATTCAATTGATACTTTAGAGCTGGCATTTATCATATAAATGAAGGAAAATTTACTTGTTTAAAAAATAAGACTACAACTTGGTAAAAAATTTTTTTTCATACCAGCTTCCAAATTTATAACAGAATTGCAATGCAATTTGTGTCTTCCCAGTTCCACCAAAGCCATATAACACACAATCAAAACATAGTTAATTGGATTTCCATAGCCCAAACCTGCAAAGGTTTCACTAACTCCACCAGAATTGATGGACACAGGCTTAAGAAGATTAGGAGTGGCAGTGGTGGCACAGGCAGCCTGCACCACTGTACAGTCATAATCTTGATTGGCTGTTACTTCATATGTCCGGAAGATTCAGGGTATCAAATTGGCAGAAGGAAGAGCCACAAAACTTTGGGGTATTAAAGTGTCAATTGAGAGGCAGAAATGAAAAGCATTTGAATACCTTCTTCAGAGAGGATCATCCTCTTGCATCAAGACATCTTCTGAAAATCCAGCAGATCGTAAGATACCTTTCATACCAGACTCAAAGACAGTCGCCTTGAACTTCTCATACCGATTCAATCTCTTGGCATCAGAGAAGACCTCCTTGCTGAACGAGACATACTTCTCAATAGCCAAGTCAATAGGCATACGGAGTAGACCGAGCATCAATGCGATGACTCTAGTGTACTATCATTGAATAGTCAACTTGCGATTGATGTGTCACTTACCCTCCTGTTCCAGCTCCACCAATTATATCAAAATAATCACAAGGTTTAGGCGGAGATTCCAAGTTCTCTAGGTGCATAAGGCGAACCATGATTTCACTGAGAATAATGAGCTCAGACAGGCCACGTACACCACCATCATCTGGTTTTCAATTCGACGTCAGTAATCACCATGCGCAGTTGAAAAAATATACCCAAGGATAGCATCCTCAAGCCGCGTTGTTTCTGATTTGCGTTTATGTTCTGCATAGGGTGTCAACTGTCGAACTTGAAGGAAGGCTTGGGAAGAAAAGGATGCACTTCCTCATTTCTGACAAAGTTTATCTCACGCTTGTTAATAACACAGCATTTTATCTATGAGTACATCTCTAAGATTGATTGTAGATTGTCTTGTCTTCACTATCTGTCACACCTGGCTTGATACAATGGCAAAATTGCCGTTAACCTTGAAGTAAGCATTGGAACCCTTAACCAATGATTAGAATAAGAATAGTACACCTTGTATCCAGGCCAAGTCAATGCAAGGAACGTTGGCTGCATCGGCCTCTGTTATGCTGCGTAGAGCGCCGAATAGGTCAACTAAACAGAGTGGAATGCAAGGGCACAGTATCGATTGATCTCTCCGGATGGTACTTACTCGTTACGGTTACAGCATCTTTCTTCCCTGTCACGCTATGCAATGTGTCATTTTTCTTCCCTTTCACCGCCAACAGCAGGACCTCGAAGTTTATTCGCACATCAGTAATGTTCAACGGGTACATTCGGCAGTCATTTCCATCATTGTTGCTAGTACTGACCTTTGGCAAGGCTTCCAGATCGACATCACTGTCATCGACTGCTTGCTTCTTTGCTGCTGGCGAGCCAGAATCACGGCCTATGCCCTCCGGCACGTCCGCTACCTCAATATATTTTTTGTCCAGAATCAACCAATAGGCAACATGGTCAAGGGTCTAAGGCGCTATAATCAGGTGTCTTTCCTATCTGGTCTTTCTGAGCGTGAGCTTGAAACTCACTATCATCATGGACTCTTCACATCTGTTCTTTCCTCTTTCAATTTATTTGGGAGAACAGAAGGCGAAAAAACACACTAAAAGAAGGAGTTTGCTTGCGTGATATCGTAATCCCCATGTGAAGCTCTGACAAGAACATAAGTCGTGCAAAGACGCGTTGCGGAAGAAATTATGACAAACGCGTCGCAAAATCCGTTGTAATTACTTACTTTCATGAAAAAACCACAGTTCCCAGTCGAAGAACGCCGCGTACGTACGCTGTTGATCATATTTCCTATCATGGTTGCTACAGGATGTAATATCTGCCGTAGTTACTCAAATCTGGATGGTAGACGTGCTGTATAAACTCCTTGTGCTCACGCAGCCAAGGTCAGAGGGAAATGGCACAGGTGCGAACGGATTGGTTCGATTGGTTGCACAAAAGGAAGTTGTTACTGATGAATGGTATGTATGGTAGTAAATCTCGCCGCACCCTGTTCCCCATCAAATTTAAGCAATTGCGAGCAGGGTGAAAGAAACAGTCACAGTCTGCACATAAAGCGCTGAAGCCGGTTGAGATTGCGATAGGCCATGTACATCCTGCGTTATAGACATTTCATTACGTGAAACGTGAGGTGTGTTGAGTATGCACTGCAGAAGAAGATGACGGAGGCGACGACGTCGGCGCTAAAACCTACTCAACTGTGGAGAATTTGAGGGGATTCGGAAATACAAGGGTAAACATACGTCTCGACAAAAAAATCGGCAACTTTGTGTAACGTGAGTATAGGCTGAGCATCCTCTCGTGCGAAAACAGCCTCATCAACCATGCCCTCATTCCCGTGCCAGAGTCCCTCGTCAATATTTATGGGCTAGTCGTCGTGCACCCAGTGTCCATCTAGGAGGTGGACGACGCGTGAGAGGTGCATCACACAATAGTCCCCGAGTTGTTTAATTGACGTCTCCAAGAGCGGGACAGGTTACAGCGGGAGTCGGGAGTGCAAAGAGATGAGTGGGAGCATTGGTTGATGAGCGCTCGTGAGCAACTAGTTGTCCCAAAGAATGATGTAATGAAGAAGCATCACGGAAAATGCCACATGCCGAAATGATTGCTCCTACTTTCTTCCTGCACACTTCTGATGGATGATCAATGATCATCATCTGACATCTACTTCGTTCATAGCTTAGGCTGTGAACAAATTCACTGTCCATCCAACGACAACCACCTTTCCCACTCAACATGCTGAACTTCTTTCTATCGCGCCTTACAACCTCTGGCACCTTGGGTACCTGTCCTAATTTCTGCTGAGACAATTTATTTATCATATGTCCCAGGTGGTCGTAATTACGACTACACAAAAAAATATGACCCTGAAAAACCTGGAGAAGAAGCAAATGAGAATGCGCGCGCATGGAATGTTTATCTCGATGAAGCAGAGAGTTATGATGCAGATATGATTGAAAGCTTTCGGACTATCCTTGATGGTCTCCTTGTTTTTGTGAATCTTGATGCTTATTCACTCTTAAATGTCATCCTAATTCCAAGACAGGCTGCACTCTTCTCAGCAGTAGTCACGACATTTGTTGCTCAAACATCTCAAGCACTCCAACCAGATAACGAACAGATTACAGTGTCTCTCCTCGTTGAAATCAGTCAATTATTGAGAGCCAATGGAAATGTAACAACTATGAATGCTGTACCTACAGCATTTTTAGGCCCCGGAAGCCGGACGCACACTTCGATTGATGCCTGGGTGAATGGACTCTTTTTCACCAGTCTTGCTCTTTCATTATCAACCGCGCTCCTGTCTGTTCTGGCAAAACAGTGGATTCAAGTTTGTACACTCTCTTTAACTTGTCCCTTGGTTGTCTAAAAAAGGATGAGTAGGCTTATATCGCAATTGTTCCTGGTGATGCCAAAATCTGTGCCCTAACCCGCCATTTCCGTTTTGAGGGACTTGAGAAGTGGAAACTCGGCAGCATCATCGAAATTCTTCTGCTAATTCTACACTGCTCAGTTGCCATTTTTCTTGTTGGACTAGCTCTCTATGTCTCGCAATTGCCTAAACCAATATGTGGAGTTGTTTCTCTCATCACTGGTCTCACATTCTTGTTCTACTTTGGATCCTCCATGATACCAGCTTTTGACATTGCCTGTCCCTACCGCATACCTTTCATGTTCCGTCCATATCGCCTTCTCTTTTATGCTCTTAAGATGCTACAATGCTCATTCTCGTCACGCTGGATCCGAGTGCCGGAATTTAAAAAGTCTTTAAAAATAGCAGAGAGAGAAGAAATGCTGTCTCGACATGATCTTGCTCAGAACTCTTTGTATTGGGTATATAACCACTCATCAAACCACTCAGTCAAAGAAATTGTCATTGAGGGTATTTGTGGCTTGCTTAATAACTGGAGACCTCATTTTTCTATTCAACCTTTCACCGATTTGTTTCTCTCTGCAATAGTATATTCCTCCTTCAAGTTGGTTCATATGTCTTCAATGCCTTCCGTGAAGGAGGGTACTGTATATGACCGGCTGATTGAAGCTTTCTTCAAGACCTTTTCCACTGAAACTCTGCGACATGCACCCATTACAGATTCAAAAATGAGTAAACTCCTTGAAGCTTATGAAGGCGTGCTCTGGGCAAAGAAGCATATGCTATCCAGGCTCCTTCTGGATTGGGCCGATCCCAAACTGCTTCAATCTGACAGTGAATGGAGCAATAAGGTCTTGATGAGTTGTGCAGTTCATGGCAATGCAGAAGATTTTTGTGATTTAGTGGATTGAGGAGTAGACCTCAATTCTCAAGATTCTGATGGTTGGACTGCTTTGCATCAGGCAGTCTTGTATGTCAATATGGCTGGGGTCATTTTCCTTGTTGAACAAGTGCCAGCTTTCATCTCTGTTCCAGCAGAGGGGCAGGGGACCTCACCATGGACACCACTTGAAACTGCCATATATGGTCCATATTATGAGCGCAAATTTGATATGGTGGCATGCCTTCTGGAGCATGGTGCCAAACCATTATTTCACAGTACACTCTATGAGACAGTTGAAAATAGCATTTGGCTTCATGGTGAAATCCCAATTATCCAGCTTTTGCTCGACTGCGGATGGGACAGAACCATCAAGGATAATGAAGGCAAAACATTGCTTGATGTTGCACGTAGCAATGACAATACCACACTTATTGACTACTTGGAACATTACCAAACTGTTAGGATCTCATACATGAGGCCATTTCACACTGTGGATGAAGCAGCATGATTTACATGTTCAACATTACTCTTTCTGGTATGTGTGGATCACACTCTGGCATGGAGGATGATTGATTTCAAAATCAGTACAATTATACATATATACAGACCCAACCTGGCAAGAAGAACTCATGAAGAGGCCATCCCCTGCAGAAAGGAGAGACCTGGACTGCAAAAAGAATAAATGTATGTAGATTTAGACATGCTACTGATGTACAGAGTCCACCATAAAACAACAATGAATTTCATCCATAAAAATTATAATCACTAAGTCCCAAGAGTAGTGGCACAACTTACCACTCTCTTAGTGCCATCCTAGAATATATTCCTCATGCATGCCTGCCTTCTTCCAATCATTCTTCATCTTCCTCCAACCCATATATCCCCTTCCATCCCATTGATTGCTTTTATCTTGTTTTGCTACATGTGTTAATGCTCTTTCTTGTTCTGCTGCTATCATTTTTTATTTTTCTCTATTGAATTTACAGGTACATCTTTTTCCTTTCACAAACAAGTTACTATATCATGGTGCTAGAAGTTGTCCACAGTTGGTAGATCATGCACCACAGAAAGTGGTCCAACAAAGTGGTACTAGAAGCTCTACACATATTACAATGGTTTGCTTCTCTAATCAATTTGAATGTTTTTTTCCATGGTCCAGCCAGTGAGAAGTTTAATAAAGGCAGCAGAAAGCAGATGAATTAAGGTGAAAAGGCATGTAAATTGAAAGAAAACATAGGATAAGTGTAAGGGCAACCTCTGGAGGCTGTGGCTCAGTCACACAGCTGGCAAAGGGAAATCCAAAGATGTATTAATAAAGATAAAATAGGTACAAATGATGAGGTGCTAACCTGGCTGAGAAAAATCCAAAGAGAACAAGTCTAAGGATTCACTCTGCCCATCAATAGAAAATATTCCGAGGTAGAGTCATGTGACTGTCACATTGTGACATCATGGTGTGACATTGTCATGCTGATGTCATGCTGTGTTTATATGTTGGAGAGTGTATGCTTACAGTTTTAGTCAGTAAATTATTATTATTAGAAATTGTATTGGCAGATTCTATAAATAGACAGGCAAACCCTAGCCAATCCTATTTCCTTTAACTCTAACCCTCTTTCTCTTTCTATCTATTTTAATTTTCATTCTTCTTCTTTTTATCTTCATCTACTTTGTCTCAACTCTCTTCTCTTATTTTAACTCTGTAATACTTCTTCTCTTATTCCACACTATTGTTTCTATCCCTCCTTTCCTATCTTCTTTCTTCATTTCTGGTTCACCTTTTTTTACCTACTCTTTCTTAACTTTCCCTCCATTTTCTGTACTTAAAACTCTGGCACCTACCTCTAGTGCTTACTCCCTTATTTTGTGCAAGTTTTCCTTCTCAGCAAGACTTAACAAAGCTGAATATACATAATAAAATATAAAGTAACACATGTAGTAGTGTGCTTACTTTCTGACATTTACTCAACTAGTAATCTAGCACATTTAATATTTAGATAAGAGCAGTTGAGCTTGATGTGTGATATTGTCACACTGATGTCATGCTGTGTGACTGATGTGACTGATGTCATGGTCATGGTCATGAGTCACATGACCACCAGGTCATGGAGGCCATGTAAATTGGATCACTTTTGATGAGGGCTCCATCAGAGCCCTTGTTGAAAGTGATCCATTTCTCATAGTCTGGAATTAGCTCCTAACTAATGAGAAATTTGTTCCCATAGTCCAGCCAGTGAGGAGTTCAACAAAGGTGCTTAACAGCAGATAAATTAGAGTGAAAAGGCCTGAAAATTGAAAGGAAACATGGGCTAAGGAATCTCCAAATGAGTGATTCCCTGACACTTTCTGTTCATCTGACTAAGAATGATATGGTGTAGATATATGAAGCTTTATATTGAAAAGGCAATAAAGCTTTCAAGTAAACTCAGCTACAAACTGTGATTTTCAATCAGAGATGTAGGCATCAGATAAGCTATGCAGTTTCTATACATATCTTCAATACAAGTTGACTGCTCCTATAGCAGAGCATATAATATGTGTAGAGATGAAGTGAGCTCTTTTTCTACCAAGGTCTACTACCACTATGATTGCATTGTATTCATGTGCATCTGGCAGCTCAGTGATGAAGTCTATTGGGGCCACACTCCAATGCTCAGTTGGGATTAGAAGTGGATAAAGTTGACTCATAGGAAGCTGATGATAAGATTTAATATAGAGGCAGAGGTCACAGATGCTGGTATAAGAGCCAATATATTAAGATATCTGAGGCCATTAGTAGTTGTATAAAACTAACTCTAATGTCTTTCACTTATCTGAGTGACTTGCAATGCAGAAATCATAGTACTGCTCTATAATATGCCTTCAGAGCTCAGGCATAATAGAAACATAGATGTGGCCACAGAAAGTAAGAAGTTCATTCTGTAATGCCTACTCATTAGTATGTACAGACTTTGCTCTTCCATGTGGGTGGGCATGCAGTGCTCTTGCCACTTTAGCTACTATATCTTCTTGCCTACAATCTTGGTTTTTCTAGTATATATCTCAAAGAGTATTCACTTCATTCTCTTGTACTGCCACTCCTTCAAGAGCACAGATAGCAAAGAGTTCAAGCTTAAAGAGGGTGATATTGTTGTTGTCACTGTAAAGGTGACCTCTGGAGGCTATGGCTCAGTCACACAGCTAGCAGAGGGAGATCCAAAGTATATTAGAATATATACTGACAATATTATAATAACTACTCACCTGGCAGAGGGAGGTCCAAAGAGAACAAGTCTGGGAATTCCCTATGCCAGGTTGGATGCTTCTGGGGCTTCTGAAGCATGGGAAACAACTGTACAGTACAACAAAACCTTAAAAACTCGAAAATTGACTAACCAAACAACTGTGCAAATAAGGCAGGAAAACTCTGGACTTTAAAAGTCAGAAAGGCAAACTCCGGCTTATATAAGCAGTCTGGAAGCAGTGCTGGAGGGTCCACACTTGTCTGGATGATAGCTAAAGAACTAGAGCACCTCAAAGATTGAAAATAGTGCTAATAGATAGTGTTGAGAGAATAGAAACAATACTATGAGAGAAGATAGAAGAAATAAGGAAATGAATGAAAGGAGAGTGAAGGAATAAGAAGTGAAAGAAGAAAGGAAAGAAAGGAATGAGGAATCCCCTGACAGTTACCTGCTCCTATGCCATGATCAGTACATTTAAATAGTGCATCAGGCTTGCTCATGCTCTATCCAGATTCATAATGCAGGGAAAAATCAAAGTTAGCCAGATACAAGAACTATCAAGCTTGGCAACAGTTGAATTTCTTTGCTGTTCTGAAGTACTCAAGGTTTTTGTGATTTGTCCAAACTTCAAATTTGTGCCATGCACCTTTAAAAAAATGCCACCACTCTTTAAAGGACTAAATAATAGCTAGTATCCCTTTATTATAGATCTCATAGTTCTGCTCTACTGCATTCAAGCTTTTGGAGTAGAAGGCTACAGGATACCACTTATCATTCTCTCAAGACTGTTGAAACAAGACTGCTTTCATAGCAAAATGAGAACTGACTGCTTCTACATGGAAGGAAAAGTTGTTATCTAGAGATAAGAGGACTTGCTGAGAAGTGATGGCTGATTTGAGAGCCTCAAGGGCAGTTTGTTGAGTGGCTTCCCACCTCCATGCTATGTCCTTGCTAGTGAAGTCAAAGAGAGGGTGAGCATAGTGTAAGAATTTCTAGATGAACCTTTGGTAGAAATTAATAAAGCCTAGGAAGACTTGCACCTCCTTTTTGTTTTTTAGCTTAGGCCACTCTGCTATGCCTGCCACTTTTGCCAAGTCCATCTTAGAAGTTCCATGAGAGATGATCTGCCTAAGGTATTCAACTTTGGTCTGCTCAAACTTATACTTCTCTGGCTTGAGATAGAGTTGGTATTAGCAGAAACACTTGAGAACAATATATGTAATACATTGGTGCTTCTTCAATGTCTTGATATAAATGAAAATATTATCTAAGTACATGCAAACTACACCTTCAGCAATTAAGTCATAGAAGATATCATTCATTATTGTCTGAAAGGTAGTGGAGCTGTTAGTAAGGCTAAAAAACATTACTAAAGGTTCAAAGAATTTATGATTGGTTCTGAATGCTGCCTTCCACTCATCACCTTCTTTAATGCATACATTGTTATAGCCCCAACAGACATCTAACTCAGTGAAGGAGCATGCACCCCAGAGATAATTGACAAGTTTGGAAATAAGTGGTAAAGAGTAGCAGTTCTTTATTGTCATTGCATTCAGAACACAATAATTCTGAACTAGATGAAGAGATCTATCTTTTTTTTTAATGAAAAAGATAGGAGATGCCATATATTAGAGAAGGATTTAAGCTAAGAATTAGCAGCAAATGCTTGGACTAGTTGCTGAGAAGTTATTTGATTAGCCCAAATCTCTGCTTCTGTGGGTGGTGGATGCAATGCAATAGCATAAATCTCATCACCTACTTTAATGGCCTCATTTTGAGACTCTGGGTCTAAAGTATCTACAAACTCATCTTCTTGTCCATCTTTCATTAGGAATTCACACCTTACACTTCTGATGTCCTCATAGAGGGCCTCTCTATGAGGGAATGTTAATGAAGGAAGATCCAGCAGATTAATGTCAAAAAAGGGGAGGTGCTTTGCATAGAACCATGTCATTACTTTATATTGCTACATATGCATTATCTGCAAATAATGCCACCAATTCTTGCTTCTGCACTCTTGCTCCTTTTATCTGCTCTGCATTATAGAAGTTGTAGCATATTTCTAATGTGTTATATCTCTGATCAAGCTCACTGTTTACTAGTATCTAATGAGAGTTGTGGTCATCAAAGAATACTACTATCATCCTTCCTTTTAACTTCTATTTAAACCATTCCACCACTTTTTCAGGCATCTCCCTTCTTTTTATATCCCTTGTTAATATCCTTGGCACTGTACTTGGAAAGGTGCACTTTATGTTTATGAATACCATCACCACCTTCTTTCCTCTTTACCATGCATCTTTAATGAAGAACATTAGCATATGTAGAGAGTCTGTTGTTAATCTTCCTGGCCTTCTTCCAAACTCATTCTTTGGCAGGATGTTTGCCTTTTCTGCATGATATGCAAGTTTCTCCTTAATGCAGGACAATAAGATCTTTGCTACCATATTTAGTAAAGCAATTAGCCTGTATGAATTCAAGCTGCTATAATCATTCTTTTCTGACTTCCTTAAGACTATAGTTCAAAAGACCTTCCATCAACTTAGATAAATCTTGTATATGAACATTGCTTAGAATATTGGCTTCAAGTATAGCACTAGTATGTACTTAATCTTTTTTAACATGATATTTGAAATTCTGCTTAGCCCTAGCATCTTGTGTAGCTTTAGCTTGTCTACTGCTGCATAGATCTTCTTGTTGGTAATGGGGGTCTATTAGAAGGCTGGCTCCACATGCCCATTCTTGCACTCATCTTTACTTGGCTCTGGATCTTTATAGAAGAATGCTTTATATAAAAAAATGCTTTATGAAAAAGTTCTGCTTTCCCTTGGTTATTCTCCATCTCCACTGCCTCCACTGCTCTGCCCTATTCTATCTCCCTTAGTGCTAATATCCTCACCCTTTCCCCATCTGTTAGTGAAGCAGTTACAAATGCTTTGGCATCTCATATTGTTCTAGCATCTATGCTCTCTAGCCATTCTTCCCAATGATTTTGCTTTGCATCTTTTATTGCATGGCTGTATGTATTTCTTGCCACTTTAAAGGCTTCATGTGCCAAGTAGCTTTCTATGTCAATTATTCACTGGAACTTCCAACCCCAAGCCCTTGCTTTTATGTGCAGTTCTGTGAGCTTGCTTGACTACCACCTCTTCATTCCTGATGACTCTCTCCTGACAGGCACTTTTACCTCCACTGTTCTTTCCAGTGCTTTCATTATCATGTCCAACCTCTTTTTCACCTCCTCTCTTCTCTCAATCTGCCTCATTATAATCACTTCCAATCTTCTCTCCAGCTCCTCCTTATACTCCTTCTAATCAATTTCTTTGAAGTTTCTCCCCTCTACCACCACATTCTGCTTCACTGCCATTACACATCTAGTTACAATTGGGAAATGGTCAGCTTTAGGTTATTGGCTACTATATAGTATCTCACACTATATAATGTTCTTCATAAAGGTATCAGTAACAAACATATTGTTAAGTTTTGTGAGGTTCTTTATAGATTTAGCCCTTAATATCATGATATGGAGTTGCAATGCTATTTGCATATTGTGCCTCATTGACATCACTATGAGCTCCTCTGCTACATTCAGGTTTACTCTTATAAAGAGGTGCAAGTTGTATAGATGGTCCCACATTAGATGGTGTCTATTAAAGTTACTAACCATATATCCACCACATTCCTTCCCTTTATCCTCCTGCTCTCTAAGCTTCTAAGGAAAAATTCAAGGGCTTGCATGCTCCTTGAGTGCTCTCCATCATTATATATGCTGAAAATACACATTATTCTTTCCTCTGTCACTAGACTAATGGCCATAATATCTTCACTCTCCACATTTAACTTCAACTAACTGTTAGACATGATTTTCTTGCTTATTAGGGTTATGGCCCTCATCTTCTCCACATTGCTCTCATTATACCTCCTTGGGTATACAGGCCTCCATATCTGAATAGCTCATAACTTCTTGTTCAAGTCAAAGTATGGTTCTTATAAGCAGATGATATCAGTATTTGAATCTACTGTGTTTAATGCTGCATATTGCACCATTAGCAATTGATTCACATTTTGCTGCCAAATAGTCAGTTCCTGCCTTTTCTGCTCTCTGCCTATATTTCTTCCTTCTAATATCCTATATGTGGTCTAGGTGAGAGCTGCCTTGCCTTTGCTACTATTGCCTTTAGTAAGCTAACCAAGTCATCAACTTATTAGTCACTCCATGCTCTCCCTATATTTTTGCCATCTGTTACACCTGCTGTTTGGCTGCATAGCATGCTATTGTTCTACTGGAAATAATTCAAAGTTGTCTGAGCACCTCCTAGTCTCCTGCCTGTACTTTTCTTAATTGCTTTTACTATTTCTGCTATAATACCTCCTCCTTGCCCTCTTTTCCCTCTTATTAGTTGCCCTTATACTACTATCTTATATTCCATGCTATAACTATTGCCTTGACATTGTTCATTGGCAATTTAGTTCAATGCCATGGCTCTACCATCATTTGTGCAAACTCAGGTTCATTTAATACTTATGACATATTTTTAGTGATCACTCTACTAGTCTGTTTTTGGCCTCTACAAAAGCAGGGCATATTTATGAGGAGGATGGATGGTTATGTTGTAACCCTCTCACTTTGCAATTTATACACTCAAATTTCATTATATCTGTCTCCTTGTAATTCTTTATCTTGTGCTCTTCTATGCAGAGACTGCAGGTGTTCTTGTCCTATTTGCATTTATAAGCTATATATTTCTTGCTATATCTTTAATATTTAAGGCAGCATCTCAGTTCTAAGTCAAGCTTTCTTGTAATGACCCTCTTTCCTTCTATAACAAGCTCATTCTATATGATACCATTTGCTCCTTCATTTGTCACATGTAACAGAATGAGGTGTGCCACTTTTCTCATGCCTTGCCTGCAATGCCCTTGCCCACTTGGCTATGATAAGTTTCCCTAGTTAGAGTCCATTTCTTCTCTCCACAGCCTCCAGATTTTTTGCTGGTATATTTCCTAGTCCTACTAGAACAAACAATAAAGGCTGCTAGCCCTAACAAGCTAGCTCTTAGAGTGGAAGCAATCAAGTCTTCATATGCATCTACTGAAGCTTGCAGTCTTAAGCAAGCAATGAGGCAGTCTCAATGTGGGTTTTTACTCATGTAATAATAGAAGCTAGTGGCTTCTGAATTAATTTCCTTAGCATTTTACTCTCATTGCTTGTAGAGAAGATGTAGTTAGTTATTGGCTGATGCTTGTTGCTAGCCATTTTATTTAAGAATAGCTAGAGGAGTGCTATAGCAAGCTACTCTTGCTTATTAGTTATTATTTGCCTTAACATAGATATTCATTGACATTTATAGTCTTTGGAACTGGTGCTCTAAATAGACTACACTATATGTATATGTATAATCTACTTATTTTACAGAGATCTTATTTTGCAGCATAATGCAAAGTGCATTGACATCACTAAAATTGATGGCCTAATGCTCATTACTATTGACTCAATGAAGAGTTATATTGGGCCCTGACACTGGCTCTAGCAGCTCCTGGAGCAACTTTGTATTATAGGCTTTAATAGTATCTCAATATAACCCAGATTTTGCCTTGACTAGTGCTAATCACCAGTTAATAATCAGCTTTCCTCTATATAAGATACTCAATGCTTGCATTAAGGCATACCTAAACAAGGTATGCCAGTAAATTCTATAAGCATAATCAAATGCCAGTTTAAAGTATGCATTACCAAGGCTGGGCTGGCTAAAGATTAATACATATTGCATTAGTTGCTTCAGATTAATTGGTTGCTCTGTTGCTAGTGCTGGTACCAGCTTCAGAATAACTTGGCTATAGTCATCAAGTCATATTAGCCATAGTGAAATATGAAGGAAGACTATACTATCTTACTTCTTCAGACTCTGAGACATATAACCTCAGTAGTGCATCACTGCCTTTATAACTTTATTTTGCAGAGCAGGCATCACTGACTTTGCAAAGTGCCTAAAGGCACTGAACAGAATAAATCTAATGATCTAGTTTTAGCAAGGCACAAATTTATTAAAAATGTAACAGAAGAGCTACTTGAGCTTTATAAGATTAAGGGAAAACTCTTGAGGAGCATGCTTGTATACTACCAATTTAGGTGGCTTAGCAGACAGACTGCTCTTATATTTGTAAGCCTCAGCTATTGGCATTTATACTAACAAATATGATTTTTATATGTGGAGAGCAATATATAAAGTTCTTTAATCCTCTTATAAAGTAGAAGTTTAATTGTTCTGCATGTATGGGGCTAACAATGGCCCCTAGTCTGTCTAGAATGTAGCAGCTTAGTTTTTGACTGACTTGTGCAATAAGTGTGCTTTTATATAAATGCAGCATCTGCTATACTTTGTCTTTGGCACTATTACATATGCTAATGCAAATATAGAAGCTTTTAGGCCCTGCCTCATTTCTAGCACTGACTTGGCAATGGCTGGTCCCACATCTGCCCTGGTGCTCACCCTGATGCATTAAAAGGCATTATTAGCTCAATAGACATTGTTTTTGCCATAGTTGGCACTTCTGCTTAGGCTGCCACCTCAACAGTCATTATCAGCTCCTTTAGTGGCTAAATTAACACACTTTTCAGCTTACTTGAAGCCTTGAGCAATGTATAGGCAGTTAATACTGCTTCTCCTAACAAGTGTTCAATAGTTGATTAGGTGATATCTTAGCCACTGTAGCAAATGATTTTGCTAGCAAGAAAAGCTAATTTTTCTTGTGTTTTTCCTATTTGAGCCACTTTAGCTCTATCTGTGGAGGAGAAAGCATCTTGCACTTTGATTCTCACTTAATTTGTATAAGCACCATCTAGCACTGCTTTTGCAAGCTCTCAACATTATTAAAGAGCCTAGTTACAATGAAGACTGTCAAGGAATCTTGCAAAAAACTTGCATCTACAGGCACTAGATAACTAGCACTTTTTAAGCACTACAATACTTCCACTAAGTATTAGTCATCAACTAGTGTAAGCTCTTCAGCCTTCCCTTTGCCCTTATCATGCATTGGCATGATTACTTTCTCCTCCATCTATAGTATTTCTTGAGTGCCTATTAATTCCTACTTGGGCTATATCTCTTGTAGCAATTTCAGAGATGGCCTTTTAACTACTAAAGGCTTAGAAGGAGGCTCATAATGACTCCTCTACTCTATATACTGCATAAGTCTATGGTATCTGCTAGACACCACATTTTGCTGTAATACTCTATAAAAATTATAGTTCCTGTACAATTTATTATTTACCTCCATAACCTTGCTTATTCTTGCTGCTGCATCTTATAGCCTGGCTGCACTAACTAGTACTAAGGAGCCCCTAGTAGACAGAGCTCTACTTCTTTTTAGTGAAGATTACATTTCTGGGCAAGGCCAGTCCTCTATAGGCTGCTTCTTCTCCAAGCTACTCAGGCCTAATACAGCTTAGCCAAATAAGGCTATAATACAAGGTGCTATATACTGAGTGACATAGTAATATAGACAAAGACAGAAAAATTTTCTCTGACTAAGCCACTCTGCTACTCACCATGCTTCCACACTTGTGCTGCAGATTACCTGCAATACTTATATACAATGTCATGCTCTAAATCACCTACTTTCATTATATAGCTTGGGCCACCTCTAGCTATTTTAGCTGAGTTCACTTACTCATCTCTTTAATGCTTGTTAGTGCTACTACTACCTACCTGCACTCTTTATATAGTTAGCCAGCTGTCTCAGCCACTGCACTTCATACAGTTTTAAGTATCTATCTAGAGCAGCTAATTATTGTAGTGAGCCAGTGGCTTTCATGTTGTATTACCCAAACTTCACTAAACTTCAAGTTCAAGATGCCCTTTGCTAGTTCATCAACAAGTAGTCAATCTATTGCTGCTGCCATAATGTCAAATATGCCTAAGTCTTGAAGAACTCTAAAGCTTTATAATCTGTTATAATATAGATCTTATATTTCATCAACTTATTCTCTCATTTCAAGAAGGCCTCCAATATGGCCAGAATTTCCAACTTATGCACTGCATAATTCTGTTAAACAGCCATGGACTTCTTCAACATAAACTCTGTCAGTTAGCAGGTCTGCCACATTGATTCTTGACCAAACAATGCCTATCTTTGAGGCATTATATATTAGCCATATTGGCTCCTTAGTCAATGAATCTATTGGCTAAATAATCAGTATCTTCAAACAAATCTGTTTGATCATCTCAAAGCATTACTAGTGTAGTAGCTGCCAGTGAAATAATATCCTGTTTTAATTCATAGCCAGTAGTAGCCTAGTATAGGCTGATATGTCTGGCAAAAAGTTGCTGACATAGTTCACTGGCCTTACAAACTGCTAGATATTATTATAGTTTTGTAGTACTTGCCACTCTTAAATTCTGTTGTTTTTTCTGTTTCTAGATGAATACTGATATATTAGTCTTAAACCATGAGACATGACAAAGCTATTAATCATTAAAAAGTCTGAATAAAAACAGACTTCTGCTGAAAACTGTAGATAAATGATATAGCTAGAATTACCTTAAAATTTTCTCTTTAATCCAAGTTAGATCAGCCTTATTAGTGGCCTAAATGCTGAGAAATCAGCTTATCAGTAATTTGATTCAATGCATATCCAATTCTATCATGTGACTATAATTATGTGACTATGCTCAGGCTCTGAAATCAGATAATTTATTTTATATAAACATTGAGCATTCTCAACAGAGCTGTTGGTTAGTGCATTAATAACAAATTAAGGCAATTACTGCAGATCTGATGAGATCTGATAAGATCTGATGGCATTATCAGAGATATGATTGCATCAACTGATAAGATAATCTACTGCTAAATGGGGTTGTATCTGTGCAAGGCCATCAATTTAGCATCACATCTTGACAATAAAATGGGCATATCTCAGCAGGACTATATTTGAACCCCTATATATTGGATATTGTTTTGATTGCCTGATCAATCCATACACAATGGAAGTTGTCCAAAGGCATTTTGTGACAAACTGATAGAGGGATCAGTGATTTAATGAGAAAAGCTAAATTTAGTTATTGAGGAAAATTGAGCAAGTGTCAGTAAAATGCTTATATCTCAATGGAGAGGCCACCAAACTTTATTTTGTTTGATATTGCCAGAAAGATCTAATTGATCTACACCTAATAAAAAAAATTGGAGGCATTTAAAAAAGAATTGAGGGAGATATCAATGATTTATAAAACTAAAGCATTAAAAACATTGAAGAATCCTCTTTTAGCCAGGAAAATTTATACCAAGCCTTTTGGGACTAGAAAATGGAGGTCTAATGGCCAAAAAATAGCCCAGAATAACTAGATAATGTTACACATCACATGGAGAAGAAATAATATAAATAGAGGGGGATTCTGTGACATTTAGCAAGTTGTTAATTGCCTATGCTTAGAGTTTTCAAGAAGTGGATATCTTAGGCCCAAGGCAATAGTATACTTCAGGTTAATAGTTTGATATGCTTTTTGAATCTTCTTTTGATGTGACTAAGATTGCATTGACTAAAAAATCAATAAACTCTATTATTCACCTATATATTTTATAAAAGTACTTTGTGTAATGTAATTTAGCCTCAGAACTTAGTGAAAGCTAGTTCATTTGTGATTGCTTCTATTCAGACTAATCCAAATAACTTAATTTTACATTAATACCCCTATCATTAATAATATGCCCTAGACAATTTACTTAGTCTATATATAATTCATATTTCTTCCATTTGAGATAAAGCTGCTGCTTCTATAGTTGGTTAAATAACTTTCAAATGATTCTTGTACTCCTCAATGGAGTCTGAGAATATAAAAATGTCATCTAAGTAGACATACATAAATTTTTCAATAATATCTTGGAAAATGGAGGTCATTAATCTCTAAAATATAACTGGAGCATTACAATCCCCAATCTGCATAATGTTGCTCACAAACATTCCCATTAGGGATAAAAACAGCATTTTTGAAATATCTATAGTCCTTATATGAACTTGCTTACATGCATCTATAAAATCTATTTTTAACTTGTATTTTGCTTTTGCAACATCCTTGCAGATAACCTCCTGATCTGATAAAGGGGTGACATCCTCAATAGTATTGTTATTATGCTATCTTGCATCTAACACCATTTGTAGCATTCCATTCTTTTTTGAGATATACAATAGCAGCACTACCTATGCTGCTAGTTATAGTTCCCATTACTGTGCATTAATGTATTAATTATTCTTCTCATGCAATTGCTCTTGCAGTGCTTGTGAATATTATAGTAGATGGTATTTGTATATCTTTTTATTGTTTATAAGATTTATCTCATAATTCACTTCTTGCTATGAAGGTAATTTCTCCTTTGTTCCATTCTCAATATTCACAAACTCCTTCTTTTACTGGTCTCATAATCACAGAATATCCTCTTTAATTAGGCCTTTTAGCCTGTTACCACTTTTCCAGATTGCATTTGCCTTCCTTATTTAAGATTGTGCAGCTACCTCATATTGTACATTTAATGCAGCTATCCAATTCTCTAATTTATCTCACACTTCTAGTTTAATAGAAGCATGCACTTTCTATTGTAACAATTGTATTTTCTCATTAAATACCATTTTCTGTAGTAGAGAGATTTTGTCCTTAGTAGCCAATCAAAACATCATTTCAGGCTTTTTGTGTTATGCCAACTCATACTGTTGCATGAATGCAACTACTTCATTTCACTCCTATAGCATACAGGAGTTAAAGGCCCATTGGAATTCTGATAGAAGCAAGAAACAATCTTATAGCCTCTAATTACTCTCATCTTCAGCTACTACTGAGTCTTTGATCCTATTCAGATCATCACTCTTTTTATGCTTTATTCAACTGTGCTGATTAGTTTGCTTGCAAGTCTATTTATGCTCATTTTTGGTCATAAATATTTCTAGTTAATCTACTAGCAGCATTGCTTGTTACTGAGCCTCCTCAGGTTTATCTTTGATGGTTGCTCTGCTTCTATCATCTAGTCATACTGGAACATGATGATGCTCAGTATGCCACTTTTTTAGCATTCATAAGTATGCCATTAATAACTACTTTGTCATTTACAAAGTCAAGTACTACTTTATTTTTCTATATGAACAGAGTCCCAATAGTCATATTGTAGTGAGCAAAGTTGGCTATATTAATGTACTCAACTATATCTAACTCTAAGGTCATTATCTTCACTTTAATTCCATATTAGATTATTGATCTACTACTAACTATCCTTAACTAAAGCATCAGTGGCTTCTTTAGTGCATATACATAGATTTTGTGCACATGGGCAAATTGTAGTGTCATTTCCATAGTAGTACTCTTCAAATCCCATAAAGTCCAGGCTGCGTAGCCTTTTATGTTTATGTAGTTAACTAAGCACTGCTTCTTAGCTTGCTATAACTTTAGCCTATCTAATTTCTCTAGGGCTTTGCACAAGTTTACCTTGCACATCTTAACTTAGTGATTGCTAATGGTTTGCTCCTTACTAGAAGCCTTAGTCATAGCCACCAAATGCTCTGAATCATTATTCCAATTGTAATAGTTGTTGTTATATACATCTACTATAATATATTCTTCTCTATTGATTAGGATACTAGCCACATCTTTTTTCTTATCTTCCTTAGTAATATCTTAAAGTTGTTTTACCTCTTCCTCACCTCTACTCTCAGACTCACAGTCTGACCCATTCACAGCAGTATGAGCAGCCTGCATATATATCTTATTAGTCTTATAAGGGCACTATTTTAATCAGTGGTCCATACTATCACAATTGAAGTAGCCTTCTATAAAAGCAACCTCTGGAGGCTGTGGTTCAGTCACATAGCTGGCAGAGGGAGATTCAAAGATATATTAATAAAGGTAATATAAGTACAAGTAGTAAGGTACTAACCTAGCAAAGTCAAAGGATTCACTCTGCTCATTGATAAAAAATATTCTGAAGTTGAGTTATGTGACTATTATATATAATATCACACTGTAATGTCACAGTGTGACATTGTCATGCTAATATCATGCAGTGTGATTGATGTGACTAATATCATGGTCATAGTTACATTACAAGTTATATGACTACTAGATCATGGGGGCTATGTAAATTGAATCACTTTTAATGAAAACTCTGATGGAGCTCTCATCAAAAGTGATTTATTTCCCAGGGTCTGGCAAAGGCTCCAAACTAATAAAGAAGATTGTTTCTATGGTTCAGCCAATGAGGAATTTGATGAAAGCAGTTAAAGGTGAATGAAATAAAGTGAAAGGACTTGGAAATTGAAAGGAAACCTGGGGTAAGGAACCTTCAAAAGGATGGTTTTCTAACATCACACCTTCTTTAGAGTGCATTACTTTGATGCACTAAATAAAAGAAGTTGTGAAGAGTATAATCCACTAAAATGAGTGAGTACAGTCTATAAATAGCTTGAAGAGCATCAAGATATCTTCAGTAAGAGTTCAAGATCAGACTAGATGCATGAATATTCTTCTATAGTTTTCAAAAAATATCTTCAATTCTATAGCCCTTTCACTTGATCTTAAACTGGAGCTTGCATTAGAAGAGGTGACTATCTAATATCTCCTCCATTTCATATTCCTCTTCATTGTTGAGGATTACTAGAGGTAGAGGAAGTTTGAGATGACATCCTGGAATTGAATTAGTAAGTGCTAGAAATATCATGTTAAAGATAAGATGCAGTTGCTTTATTGCTAGAGGCAGCTTTAAGTAGTGAGCTAAGGGTCTCATTTGATACTCCACTGTGAAAAGGCTTAAATTACAGTGGGACAGCTTTTTAAAGGGCCAAGTGGTGGAAATATCTAATGCATCAAGGTAGACTCTGTCACTTACTTGATATTTAGGAGTAGAGATATAACCTTGATCATAGTATTATATTATATTTTCCTTAGCTTTGGTTAGTGCTGCCTTTTTCTCTTCTTGTGCTAGATTTATTTGGTTAGTAAACTCATTTACTAACTCATTTTTCAAGAAGCATGCTTGAGGTTCAAAATCCATCTGTAAATGGAAGCCTGTATTTAGAAAGAAGAGAGATACTTATATGGAGGCATGAATATATTTATTATACTAAAACTCTGCATCAAGTAATATGTCATCCTAGTCATCTTGCTGCTCATTGCAGAAAAGATGTAAGTACTGCTCTAGCTTCTAATCTACATGCTTAGTCTGCTTATCTAACTGAAAATAGTATGCTGAGGTATAGAGCTTTATATTAAGAAGATGATAAAGCTCCTAAGTGAACTCAGCTACCAATTGTGGTTCTTGGTCAGAGACATAGGCATTGGATAAGCCATGCAGCTTCCACACATGTTATTGATACAAGTTGACTACTCCAATTATGGAGCATATAGTATGAGTAGAGATAAAGTGAGCTCTTTTTTCATAGAAGTCTACTACTACCATAATTACATATATCCATATGCATCTGGCAACTCAGTAATGAAGTTTACTGAGGCTATATTTCAATGCTTAGTGGGGATTGGAAGTGGATGAGGTTGACTCATAGAAAGCTAATGGCAGAGTTTGATATAGAGGCAGAGGTTATAGGTGCTGATGTAGAAGCCAATATATTGGAATATTTGAGGCTACCAATAGTTGCATAAAACTAATTCCAGTATCTTTCACCTACTTAAGTGACCTACAATGTGAAAATCATAGTGCTGCTCTATAATGTGCCTTCAGAGCTCAGATACATTAGGAATATGAATGTAGCCATGGAAGGTTAGAAGTTTATCCTGCAATGCTCACTCATTAGTGTGTACAGACTTTACTCTATCTTATGGGTGGGCATGCAGTGCTCTTGCTGCTTTAATTACCATGTCTTCTTGCCTACCATCTAGGTTTCTCTAGCATATATCTCAAAGAATGTTTACCTTATCTCCTTGAACTGCTACTCCTTTAAGAGCATAAATAGTAAAAGACTCAGGTTTAAGGAGGATGATATTATCATTGTCACTTACTCCTGTGCCATGATCAGCATGTTTAAATAGTGCATCAGGCTTGCCCATACTTTGCCTGAGTTTATGATGCAGGGAAAAGTCAAAGTTAGCCAAGTATAAGGATTATTGAGCTTAGTGGTAGTTGAGTTTCTTTGCAGTTCTGAAGTATTTGAGATTCTTGTAGTCTGTCTAAACTTTAAACTTGTGCCATGCATCTTCAAGGAAATGCTGCCACTCCTCCAATGACTAGATAATGGCTAGCATTTCTTTATCATGGATCTCATAGTTTTACTCCACTGCATTTAAGCTCTTGGAGTAGAAGGCTATAAGATGCCACTTACTATCCTCTTAAAACTGTTAAGATAAGACTGCTCCTATGGCAAAGTCAGAACTGTCTGCTTCTATACAGAAGAAAGAGTCATTATTAGGAGATAAGAGGACTGGCTAAGAAGTGATGGCAATCTTGATGGCCTCAAAGGCAGTCTATTAAGCAGCTTCCCACCTTCATGCTATATCCTTGCTAGTGAAATCAAAGAGAGGATGAGTATAATATGAGAAGTCCTAGATAAATCTCCAGTAGAAGTTAGTGAAGCCTAAGAAGGCTTGTACCTCCTTTTTACTTTTTGGCTGAGGCCACTCTATTATGCCTGCCACTTTTACCAGATCTATCTCAGCAGTTCTATGAGAGATGATCAACTCAAGATATTCAACCTTGGTCTGCTCAAACTTGCATTTCTCTGGCTTAAGATAGAGTTGATGTTAGTAGAGGCACTCTAAAACAATGTGTGTGATATGTCAGTGCTTCTCCAGTGTCTTGGTGTAGATGAGAATGTCATTTAAATATACACAAACTACATTTTTGGCAATTAAGTTATGGAAAATATTATTCATCATTGTTTGAAATGTAGCACCAAAAAACATTACTAGAGGTTCAAAGAGTCTATAATTGGTTTAAAATGCTGCCTTCCACTCATCACCTTCCTTGATGTGCACATTGTTTTAGCTCCAGCAGATATCTAACTTAGTGAAGTAGCATGTGCCTCAGAGGTTATTCATAAGTTCAGAAATAAGTAGTAAGGGGTAGCAGCTCTTTACTGTTATTGCATTTAAGACATGATGGTTCTGAACTAGACAAGAAGACCCATCTTTCTTTTTGATGAAAAAGACAGAAGAGGCTATAAGTGACTTTAAGGAATATATCTAGCCAGAGTCAAGGTTCTCTTATAGAAATGCATCTAGCTCATCATATTCTTGAGGAGCAAGAGAATACACTTTGTAGCTAGATGATTTTATATTTAAAATAAGCTCAATTGCATGATCTTGCTGCTTGTGCTTTAGAAGTGAGTCAAATGAAGCTTTAGAGAAAACATCTTCAAAGTCATGGAAGTGAGATGAAATGCTGTTATGGAAGAGTCTAAGCTGAGAGTTAGCAGCAAATGCTTGAGCTAGCTGCTGAGAAGTTGTTTGATCAGCCTTAATCTCTGCTTTCATGGATGATAGATGCAATGTAACAGTATAAATCTTGTCACTTATTTCAATGGCCTTGTCTGAAGACTCTAAGTCTTGAACATTTGCAAACTCACCCTCTTATCCATCTTTCATTAGGAATTTACACCTTGCACCTCTGATATCCTCATAGAGGGCCTCTTTATAAGAGAATGCCAAGTGAGAAAGATCTAGCAATCAATGTTAGAAAAAGAAAGGTGCCCTGCATGGCAGGCACAAATGGCAGCACACTTATGGACCAAGGTTTTGTACTCCTTTCAGACTTTCTATGCATGAGTGAAACAATATTGCAGATATTAACTTATATATACTTTGCCCTTTGCCTAGGTCATCTCTGGATTGTGATCACAGAGCTAAGTAAAGTCCAAGATTATATCCTGTTTTTTGAGACTGATAACAATAAAAATAGCATGCTCTGAATGGTTGTGATAGTGGAGGACTAGATCTACTACTAAGCAAATGAATCTTAACTCATTGAGTGTCTCATTTATATTGTATACTGGAATGAGGCAAGTAAGAGAGCAAGTAGTCAATGCTGTTTCACATAATTAGCATTCAAAAAGAGTCCAATAGCACTGCTATCTAGCAAGGCCACAACACTCTGAGTTTGTTGTATATTAGTAGTTTCAATCTCTACATTTAGTTGTAGAGAGTTAGAGAAAGGAGCAGAAGCTACAATATATTGGCAGAAAAGGCATTGTTTCTATGCTAAAATATGTAGGTGTGGAGGTGAAGGGGAAGTGAAGGCTCTCTTTGAACTAAGGAGGTACTTTGTATGTTGGAGGATGTGCTTATAGTTTTAGCTTATGAATCATTATCATCAGAAGTTGTATTGGCAGATTTTATAAATAAACAAGCAAACTGATTGGCATTAAACAGCAAAAGCATACAATTTATCTGTCACTTGATTAAAAATCCTCTTTAGAATCTAGAATAGGAGCTGAAGTGTCCAATAGCTCTATAAGTGAAGTCTCTACTGCTGATGCATCAGGAGAGGGGTCACTAGAGGCATTTTTTATAGTAAAGAGCTATAAGAAAAGCTCTTTCTATTCAGGAGCAGAAAAATAGCAGACCTCTAGTCTCTGTGGGCAATAGTATGCAAAATGGCCTGGCTTTCTACATCAGTAGCAGAAAAGAGATATAGCAGAGCATTGGCAAGAGGCATCAACATCTATAGAAACTTCCAGAGAAAGTGATTGTGTCTAAAAGGTAAGAGGAGCTCCTGCTATAAATGTGTGTGGAGAAGGAGGAGCAGAAGGAGTGGAACATGTAGCTAGTGCCAAAGTGGGATGATGAATAGGTGGAGAGACATAAAGGTGTCATAACTCTCACTTTAACTCTATAAGCTGTTACTAATCTTGGGCTACACTGTGCCAGATTTCAATCTGCTCATCATTTAGGCATCCTTTTGCTAAATTATCAATGTGCTTCATAAGAGTAAGGTGGTGTTCATCATAAAAGATGAGGCAGAGCTAAAGGCCATCAAGGTATTTTGCTTGCTCAACTAAAGCATGGAAGGAATTAATATAGTTATTCAAAGTTCTTCTTCTCTAACTATACTAGTTATAGTCACAAAGAGAGAGAGCAGCAGTTCTAGTCAGATCCAATGAAAAGAACTTAGCTTAGAAATCCTTCTTAAAGTCTTTCCAACTAAGAAAGCTATTTACTCCTCCATGATATCAGAATATGTGTAAAGCATAGATTGAAGTACAGCCTATTTTCATGTAGAAGAGGACCCATGCTATCTTTAACATATCAGAGTTGAATGCATTACTACTAAACTAAATATAAGTGATGCAGGACTGAAGAAAGCATTTTCTTGCTATACTGTCACCATTATAAACATCAGAAAGTGCTGGGTGTAGGATTCTATTAGATGTGATAATGGTGGAATAAGTTGCTATCATGAATTCTGGCAGCATGAGTGGCATGAAAGAGGCAGATGGAGCTAAAGGAAGTGATGCAAAGACATCTCAGATATGCATAAAAAAGGTTACAGTCAGTGCAGATAAGCAGTGATAAAATCTTGACTTAATATTTATGCAGAAACTGGAGTTCAATATAGAAAGTTTGATTAAGTACTATATAGACAGAATAATTGCCATTGTGCTCACCTAAAGTTCAACATAAAAAGTTGAACTCCATGTAGGCAGACATGAATTTAAAAACTACTATTCTTTGTAACTATTAGTAACTGCAGATTCAGTGATAAGATGACAATTGAGAAACTCTTGCATGTAGACCTAAATATTACTTTCATCAAGAAGGCACTCTCAAAGTAATTGCAAGGAGTAGGAGATAGTGTCAGTTGTCTATTATAATTTCATAAGTTTAGTAGTGTGAAAAATAATAAAAGCTTAGATAGCCTGTATCTAAGCTTCTAAAGTAAGCAAGTGGTTCTAAGCATCATCTTGCAGATCAGATGCCTTAAAAAGATTTGCTGGAAGTGCTGGCTAAATCATAGAAACTGAAAAGAAGCTATTTGGTGGAGAAGAAATCTCTAAGACCAATAATGAATTGAGTAAGCTAGAGAAGGCTTCTAAACCAATGCTAGAGACTTGTTTTACTATAAGGGCAATTTCTGGAGACTGTGGCTCAGTCACACAGCTGGCAGAGGGAGATTCAAAGATATATTAATAAAGGTAATATAGGTACAAGTAATAAGGTGCTAACTTGGCAGAAGAAGATCCAAACAAAACAAGTCTAATAATTCACTCTGCCTATTAATAGAAAATATTCTGAGGTTGAATCATATAATTGTCACATGTAATATTATATCATGATATTACAGTGTGATATTGCTATGCTAATGTCACATAGTGTAACTGATGTGACTGATGTCACAGTCACAGTCACATCATGAGTTACATGGCCACTAGGTCATGGGAGCCATGTGAATTAGATTACTTTTGATGAGGGCTTTAATAGAGCTCTTATCAAAAGTAATCTATTTTCCAAAATTTGGCAAAGGATCCAAATCAATAAGAAAGATTGTTTCCACAGTCCAGCCAGTGAGAAATTTGATGAAAGCAGTTGAGAGCAGATGAAATAAAGTAAAAGAGCCTGGAAATTGAAAGGAAACCTGGAGTAAGACACCTTTAAAAAAAGTGGTTTCCTAATATCTTCCTTGGCTCATGCAGCTACTGCTGGCTCATTAAGTCTAGTCTGGAGCTTAAAGTTTCATCTAGGCATCAATGCTCATGGCTTCTGCTCCTTAGGCACCACCATCTTGATTACTAGCCTTGTCTTCATAGCTTCTTCTAATAGTCATTGTGCTATTGCTGCTATTTGTTACACTATAAACTGCAGATTGCAATTATAGTTTATCTCAGACTTTTTTATAAAAAAGATAACAATTTTGGTTACTCTCTGTAGCTGCATATGCCTATAGCTGCTATGCTATTTGTAATGACTAGCTGTACAAGCCACTTGCTTGTAATAAATTGCATATACAAGGAATTTCTTGACAGAATTGATTTTTGAAAATAAATTATTATTCTTAAACAATGAATTCCACATTTTAACACACATTTATTGCCCAGTCTTCTAACTGGAAAAATTAATATCCACTAGTATAGGCTTAAATATGCTTTCCATCACTTTTACAAGTTTTTACTCTCTCTAAAAATCTAAATCTTATGCCTAGTGCATTATCTACCAATCAATTAAAATGATCATACATATTAGACTAATGGTTCCTGGCTGCCTTGTTCATTCCTAGAGTTCTCTTCCAGATGTCTATTATTATTGGTCAACTGCACTCTACATGCACTCCTATTATATTCTTGCTAATTGGTAAGCTAATTATCTTCTGTTTGTTGCAGTAACTGCTTAAATGCCACTTATGCCTGTTATTTGTTAGAGCTTGTAATATTAGCCCTTGCACTGAGCTTCTATTCTGTAGTTATTGCCACTGTGCTTCAAGCTGCAATGCATATTATTGACTTATTTCATCTACTGGTATAATATTATATGCTTCTTTGAATACTACTTTTTAGTTATCAATCAATGACTCTCTAGCTGCAGCTAGATCTGCATTTTTTATTCTCTGGTAGCTGACTTTATCAGTCTATAGCACTATTATTGGCACCCTTTCTAAGGTTTTGTCAACCTTTGTTATGCTTTCTTTTATTAGCACTAGAATCAATATTCCTAACTTAGTAATAAACTTTTACTTGAGTAACCTGCTCAGAAGGCAGCATTAATGTTATTGTTTTCACCACTGATAATGGTAGTAGTATTATATGCTAGTATTGAGCTGCTGCCCACCTTCTTACAAAGTTCTTTTGGAATTTATCCACCTGTTTAAATGCATTTAATCAGCTTATAGCCTGGTCAATGGCCAGAGCTTTCTGATCTCAGATATATTTGTATCTGGCTATGCTAGCTAGAATTACTATAGATCATGCAAACTCTTGCACCTGCTTGCACTCAATGTACTGCTAAACTTCCAGCTCAATATCAGGTCTCACTAATCTGGAGGCTCACTCTATTGAGCAGGAACCTACTAGTTGTCTCTTGCTAAAGAGAGAGATATATATGGAGGTTTGAAGTTAGCATTGGAGTTGAATACTAGAAGAATCATGGAGAATTGATAGAGTAATGAAATTAAATAAGTGAGGATTATTAGAGAAAGAAAATGAAAGCCAGAAACTAGAGAAGAAAAAATGTAAATAAATAAAGGTAAATAGAAGAGAGAAATAGAATAGGAAAATGGAATTGAGACAAGAGTAAAAAGCAAGTAAGAAAGAAAGGAGAATTGGATTGGAGGAGAAAATAAAGCAGAGGTGAATAAGAGAGGTAGATAAAAAGAGAAATAAGACAAAAATAAGATAATAAAATGATAATGGGAAAGAGATCAGAAACTGAAGGTCACAGCTAAGTTGAGTTGAGGAAAAGAGAGAATTAGAGAAGAGGAGAAGAGAGAGATGAAGTTAAAAGCAATAAATGAGATAAAGTGGAGATAGAAAAAAGACTTGAGGAAAAAAACAAGACTGATACAGAAATAAATAAAATAGGATCAAGAGAGTAATAAGATAGAGGAGAAAAAGAATGAATAGAAAACCTAAAGATACAAGAGCAAGCTAATATCCAAACTATCATACTGACTATGAGGCTACTACCTAAGTTACCTAAGTACCTGCAGAATGTCTCAGACTTTGGAAGTGATCATGCTCTAGAGGAGATTGAGCCTTGGCACAGTTGGGTAGTGAGATAATTGCACAGAAGTTGGAAGTTGCAGGATAATCCTGCAAATCAGTATCTATCTAGTGTCAGAAGTGATTTGGCTAGAAAGCTAAGCATAGTTGGATTGTTGAGGAGCAGAGGCTTCAAAAAAGCTTAATAAATAAATTAGCAGTGGTTGGATATTAGAAAAAAAGAGGGCAGAAATTGGTGTGGTTATGCTCAAGAGAGTATAGTGCAGTTGTGACACTCAAATATCTAGGTATATAGCTTTACATACTTGACAGAGTCTTTGTTCAGAATTTTTTGGCCTTATTAAGCCATCATTTTTAAGTGCTTGAGCGCAATGTAGCTCTGCATACCCAGTTTAGTATTAAGTAATATCAATCAAAGCTCAACCTGCTTCTACTTCTTCTTGCATGGGCTAAACAGCTTAAAATGGTATACTTTGTGCTGGTTTTATTTCTGAGATTAATTTTATAAACTGTGTTATATCTTCAGGGTGCTGCTTAGGCAGTACAATGTTTATTAACACTTATGGCTGCATTGAGGAAGTCTGAATGCATAGTAATAACTCTATTGCCTTTTGCAACTGCTTGACTAGCCATTCTAACTAGACAATATTCTTCAATTATGCTCTTTAGAGTGCTGCTTAGGCAGCACAATGTTTGTTAATATTCATGGCTGCATTGAGAAAGTCTGAATGCATAGTAATAACTCTATTGCCCCTTACAACTACTTGACTAGCCATTCTAACTAGACAATATTTTTCAATTATGCTATAAACAGTTTTTTGAGCATTTCATACTTCTCTAAGTGTGAGTACTTAGCTGTCTCTTCACTTCATTTAGGCAGAGGCTGATATCTTGGCTTCACCATAACTGGTGGTTGCTCAATATCTTTCAACACTTTAGAAGCATCTTTTAGTTTGTTAAATGGGTTGCCCAATGTCATCACATTAATAGATCTTCACTCCAAGTCAAAAGTCTATCATACATAACTGTATATGAAGTTCAAAAGTTGCAAAGTCTGATTGTAAAGTAGAAAAGCCAAGTGCTGAGTGCTAAAAGCAGATAATCTAGTTAGATTATTCAAAAAAATGTAACAACATTATAAAGTTAATGTATTCTTAGCATACAAAATAGAATATGTCTAAATACTAAATTTTTTATTTACATATTCAAGACACAATTAAAATTGCTTAGCTAATGCTAAGCAGCCAAATAATAACTATTATATATGCATTAAGCATATAAGAAATGTAATAATAGTAAAATAAAATATATTATAAAGAAAAATAAAGTATATTAGTGCTACCATCATTATATACAGCCTTTAGAGGTTGCTTTTATATAATTCCTTCAGCAACTTTAAGAGGTTTTTGAAATGTAATAGTAACCATGTTATTATTATAGTTTTATAATTTTTCCTCTTTGCAGTTTCTTGAATTAGCATTTATGCCACTATTCAATGCTTTCCTGAATCTGGAGGAGATTATGCATACTTCCTTGGCATTATCCAATTAGTAAGGTCTTCTTTCTCACTCTTTTTTTTCTTTACCTAACTTTTATTACTCAACACTTCTCTAATCAGGCTAACTTTCCTTGCATCCTAAATTAAAAAGGCATAGTTGAAGCTTTAACAAGCATTCTGTCAAAACTACCTATTTGGAGGTCCCTTAGCCCATGTTTTCTTCTAATTTTCAGGCCTTTTCACCTGCTGTTGAGCACCTTCATCAAAATCCTCACTGGCTGGATTATGAAAACAAACTTCCTCATTGGTCTGAAGTCAATGCCAGACTGTGAGAAATAAATCACTTTCAACAAGGGCTCTGATAGAGCCCTCATCAAAAGTGATCCAATTCACACAGCCTCCATAATCTGGTGGCTATGTGACTTATAATGTAACTGTGACTGTGACATTAGTTACATCAGTCACAATGCATGACATTAGATGTGACTCAACGTCAGAATATTTTCTATTGATGGGCAGAGTGAATCCTTAGACTTGTTCTCTTTGAATTTCCCTTTGCCAGGTTAGCACCTCATCATTGTACCTATTTTACCTTTATTAATACATCTTTGAATTTCCCTCTGCTAGCTGTGTGATTGAGCCACAGCCTCCAGAGGTTGCCCTTACACATTCTGCCCTTTTTGGACTGCCCTGTTGCTAAAGACTTTCTAGACATCAGAGCTTGCTTCACTTTTTCAAATGCCATTATTTAAATGAGTGGCAACTATTGCAAAGCTCAATGCAAAAAAAAAACTTAGATGTTTTACAAAACTGCTTTTTTCCCCTCTGCCCTGCTTCTTCTAATATTTCTTTTACTTTAGCATTGTCAATGTAATGCTTAGAACATAACTATGTCAAGTTTGTGCCCTTATAAATTCTCCAAACATGAAGCTAATATGAGTTTACTAGTATGTCACTTTACTTAGCTCTTCTGTTGCTTTGATATACTGATTCTTGCATTCTCTCTCCATCAAACTGACTCCAAGGGCAAATTCAGAGTCAAGAAACTTAAAGTATTTCCAGCTGCAAGTGAGTTGACTATTTTTCTTTCTTATATTTATTAAGAAGGCAGCAAGACAACCTTGGCTTTGCTCAGCCAAGTTGAGCTGTTAATAAGTTTACCATCAATATAAGATAGGATAGTAGGAGTTAAGCAATCACATCTAATCTTGATGTTAGGAAACCATCCTTTCAAAGGTTCCTTACTCTATGTTTCCTTCTAATTTTCATGCCTTTTCACTCTAACTCATCTGCTTTCTGCCATTTTCATCAAACTCCTTACTGGCTAGACTGTGGGAATAAACTTTTTGATTAGTCTTGAGGCCTTTGCCAGATCCTGGGAAATCAATCACTTTTGATGAGAACTCTAAAAGAGACTTCATCAAAAGTGATCCAATTCACATGGCCCCATGATCTAGTAAACATATGACTCATGATGTGATGTGACTGTGACTATGACATCAGTCACATCAGTTAAACTGCAATCACATGATTTGACCTCAGAATATTTTCTATTGATGGGCAAAGTGGCTCCTTAAACTTGTTCTCTTTGAATCTCCTGCTGCCAAGTTAGCACTTTATTATCTGTCTCTATATTACCTTTATTAATATACCTTTGAATCTTTCTCTGCCAGCTATGTGACTGAGCTACAGCCTCCAGAGATTGCCCTTACACTTGATGTGTTTATATGACTACAACTTGTAAGAATCCAAGCAACAAGAAGCTTCTAGAAATTTGACACTAGTGCAGAAAAAGAGAATCAACAAGCTTCAATTGATACAAAGTTAATTCAAACACAGAGGACCAAGGAAAGAGAAGCCAACTATTTTGACACATTTGGTGATAAGTTTGCTGTTGACACAAGATAAATGGAAATTTAACAATCACATCTTCTAAAGATTTTTAAAGTTGTCTTATCATGACCTTTGTAAATATACTTGTGAATATATTTAGTAGCATTCATTAAAGCACAAACTTTCACATTAATATAGCACTGGTATTTGGCTCAGAGATAAAGATTATATAGGACAACATTATGGTTGTTATGACAATGACTATGCTTTTCAAAGAAGCAACCATTATCAGATCTGGCATATTGAGGATAGTCATTATTACTATGCTGAGTAATCTCTTGAAATTCCTTCGATTGCCATTTTTCTTGTTGGACTAGCCCCCTATGTCTTGCAATTGTCTAAACCAATATGTGGAGTTGTTGCTGGGATCACTGGTCTCACATTCTTGTTCTACTTTGGATCCTCCATGATCCCAGCTTTGGACATTGCTTGTCCTTATTGCATCCCTTTCATGTTTCGTCCATATCGGCTTCTGTTTCATGTTCTTGATAAGCTACGACCTTCATGCTTGCCCCGCTGGATCAATTTCCCAGTGTGGGAAATGAAACAGTCTTTGAAAATGGCAGAGAAAACTCAAGCGTTGGAGTATGAATGCTACAATCCTGGTCTCGCTCAGAACTCTTTGTGTCTGGTATATGACCACTCATCAAACCACTCATCAAACCACTCAGTGAAAGAAATCGTCATTGAAGGTACTTGTGGCTTGCTTAATAACTGGAACATTGTTACCTTTCTATTCGACCATTCACTGATTTCTTTCTCTCTGCAATAACATATTCCTTATTGAGGTTGGTGGATATGTCTTCAACGTCATCCATGGAGGAGGATAATTATATAGCCGGCTGATTGAAGCTTTCATCAAGACCTTTTCCCCTGGAATTCTGCAATGTGCACCCATTACGGTTAAAATTCGTGCACTCTCTAAAGCCTATAGCAGCGCGCTCGGGGAAAAAAACATATGCTATCTCGGCGCCTTCTGGATTGGGCCGATCCCAAACTGCTTCGATCTAACAGTGCATTGAGTAATTTTGTCTTGATGGAATGTGCTCGTTGCGGCGACGCAGAAGACTTTGGTGATTTAGTGGATCGAGTAGACCTCAATTCTCAAGATTCTAATGGTTGGACTGCTTTACATTGGGCAGCCTCCTATGACAATATGGATGGGGTCCTTTTCCTTGTTGAACAAGTGTCAGCTTTCATCTCTGTTCCTACAGAGTCGCTCAAGACGCCACTTGATCTTTCCATTCAACGTCACTATTTTGAGCGCAAATTTGATATAGTGGCATGCCTTTTGGAGCATGGTGCCAGATCATTCTCCCACAGTGTGCTCGATGAGGTAGTTCAATCCGAATTCTTACACAATGAAATCCCAAGTATCCAGCTTTTGCTTGACTGCGGATGGGATAGAATGGTCGAGGATAATGAAGGCAAGACATTGCTTGATGTTGTACACAGCAAAGGCGATACCACAATTGTCGATTACTTGGAAAATTATCAAACTGTCAGGATCTCATTCATGAGGACATTTCACACTGTCAATGAAGTAGCATCATAATGTTCGACATTTCATCCAAATCTCTCTGGTATGTGTGTATCAGACTTTGGCAAGGAAGATGATTGCTTTCAACAATAAGTACAATAATATATATATACGGACCCTATCTGCCAGGAAGAGCTCATGAAAAAGAAATTCCCTATGGAAAAGAGACCTGTACCACAAGAAAAAGAACGAATGTAAATTTAGCCAAGCTACTGATGTACAGAGTCCGCCATAACATAACAAACAATTTGGTCCATGCTGAGTGCAAAGAGATTTAAACGAAGGTCGAGAATAGTACTACAATGATGCAACGCGCAACATGACTCGTCATGAATTTTAGAGACAATCACGCTAGAGCTTAGAGTCTACAAGATACAAATACTTCCTCCTACCTGTCATAATCAAATCATGAAGAATGAATCACAGCTCTGTACATGAATTTAATCTCAATACAGATCACAGAGTCAGATTATTGACAGTTGTTCAAGAAAGATTGTGAGATGAAGACCCAAGCATATGAGTGAGATTGAGACGTGCGAGGAAGTCTCAGCTCTAAGCGCATATTGAGAGCCATCAAAGTGGGGCATGCACACTGTGGCAAATGCATAGTAAATCGAGCCTCGATGTTTGGAAAAATATGGCAATTCACAAGACATACGGGAATGGAGGGTGAAGCAGCATTTTGTCAGGGGCAAATTGTATCAATCTCAAGTCATTCCTGTGTTCCGTCATAATAGCAACCTATGTTTGTGTCCGGGATCAACAAATAGGGCAACATTGCCAAGCGGTCTAAGGTGCTAGAATCAGGTGTCTTTCCTACCTAGTCTTTCTGGGCATGAGCTTGAAACTCACTGTCGTAATGGACTGTTCACATCTGTTGTTACTCTCTTTCCAGGCGGGGCTGAAGGAATGGTCACGGTGGTATATGCAGTGCCGGCACTGAAGCCAGGTGAGAGTGCGACAGACCAAGTACGTCCTGGAATAAACATTTATTCGTTACATGACACGTGAAGCGTGTTGAGTATGCACTATGGAAGAAGATGGACGACATCGGCGCTTAAAACTATGCACAGTGGAGAATTAGATGAGATTTGGAATAACAAGGGGAAACATATGACCTGCGAGAAAGTCGGGGGCTTTGTGTGATGCGAGTATAGACTGAGTACAGACTAGAAACACGCATGACAGCGGTTATACTGCAAACAGTCAGAACTATAAATCACAAAGAACTTGTAACCGCACCATCTGACAACGATGGCCTCGCTGGACGCAGGCTTGGTCAAGCAAGGCAAGATCGCGGAAGGCGGAAGATTGCTGCAAGCCAAGATTGCTGATTGCCGCACATAGTTTGCCAATCCAAAATGGCGTTCCAATCGCTCATAATCTCTGTCGTCAAAAAAGCACTCGCCCTCACGCTCTCCCGCACTCCCACTACGCGTTGCCCTCATGGGCCTCACCCAAAACGCACTCTTCTCTCGTCAGCACCCACGCTCCCCGGCACCCTCTCGCATGGAAACCGCTGCCTCTACCCCTTGTTCCTACATCAGAGTCGCTTCCATAATCCTCGCACACCTGGTGTCCATGAAGGAGGTGGATGGTAAACCAGAGGTGCAGTGCACGATTGGACCCTGAGCTTTTCAAGGCGCTCGTACAAATGGGCGTGCATGAAAGCATCAGCTTGTATTCAGAAGAGAAGGCCAAGGTCGTGAGGAGGGAAATAGAGAACATGAGAGGACGCAAATGGAGGTGGAGAGCGCCCTAGAAAGTACGGGCATTTGGGAGGTATAGAGAGATAGCAGAAGGGCAAGTGGAGGAAGGAGGGGATGTGATTCTGCCCGAGGTGCGCGAGGCTGCAGAGTACATTACCGGACGTCTCAAAGAGCTGGAGGGATTTGTAAGCATTGGAGCTTAGGGAGCAGGCAGGGCAGGTCGTTTGTTAGGACGTCATCAGCAGTAAGAATGGAAAGCGCTCTGCTATTGACCACATGTGACTTTTGCAAATTGCCGCTACAAGCATACCACA
>QLON01000890.1:0-13923 GCA_003313675.1 Termitomyces heimii
AGATCCTGGAGAGTCGTCATGTAGAGTGGGTGGCTATAACCCAAGAGCAATTTAGGGAGGCCCTGGAAAGGCTCCGGGGTCTGCCTGCTCATGCCTGGTGTGTGAGCAATGGACCAGTGAGTGGTCTCAAGCTCCGGGTCTCTTTGGTAATTTTGGCGCAGTACAAGCACTGTGTCCGGTGACAGGTCCCCTGTCTATTCAAGGTCCCAGGCCCCTCGTCTCGCTGGGACATGGCCATGTGTGAGGCATGCCACCTCAATCACAAGCAATGTTCCATGTTGGCGCTGTGGAGGGCGCACTGTGTTTCTCGGGAGCAGGGGTGGCCGCTGGGGGGGATTACCTGGAGAATGGGAGTCAAGGAGCGGGATTGGGTAGTGGAGCCAGTGGAGGAGGCATTGGGTGAGGATTCAGGGGGCTGGGGGATCAGCTGGGTAGGGGGTCAGGGTTGCTCCGTGGTCCTGATTACCTGTCAGGTGATCCGGGCTGGGGCTAGCAGCCACAAGGGCCTTGGGGGGTGCCCGGACAAAGGGAAGAGGTGGGTGTCACCCAGTCCCTCCCCGGGGCCTTCTAAAAGGGCGTGTCTCCCTCCATCCCTGGCTCCGTCAGTGCACCTTTCCCCAGCGACTTTCTTCTCCTTATCTGGGCGGCTGCTGGGCGTCAGGGTGGGGGCCTGGCCAGATCATTTGGGACAGGGCGACCAGGAGGGGGAGAGGCACAAGGAAGGGGAATACAAGGTGGTTGTCCCAGAGCTGGGGGAGGTGAGGGTGGCCTGAGGAGAAGTCGGTGCTCAGGCAGGGCTCCTAGGGCTGGGTTCATCGAGTGCAGGGCTGGTCAAGGCCCTTCATGAGGATGCGGTTGTTAGACGTATGGCGTCCCTCAGTGAGTGTCCCCTCCTTATGGCCGGATCAGTACTGACGTCTCCAGGTTGGGCCCAGGAGCACCGCCTGCTCCTGGATGGGGCTGCCACGGCACTCTCGTCTCTGTGGGAGGGGTTGTTGGTGGGGGTGAGAAGTCCCAGGGTGGAGCACAGTATGGACCTGCTGGGGAGGCTGGTGACGGCTCACCACCGGAGTAATGTCCCGACTCCGGGGTCGTGGTTCAAGCAAATCCTGGATGAGGGTGAGCAGCTCCCATCTTGGGATCAACTGGCCAAGGAGGTGTGGTGGGAGCACAGTCCAGGGGTGGAGGAGGGTTCCCAGGGTTGGCCAAAGGGGGGGAAGGGTGAGGGGGGTTCGGGGCCTTGGACCTAGGGGCCCCGTTTTCTTGTCATTGTCTTGTTGGATATTGTATATACCAGTCTGTAAAATAGTGTATGCCTAGCATGTATGTAATGGTTTCCTGGAATTGAAGAATAATGTAAGTAAAGTGGCAGGAAAACTAGAAGAAACACCTTGCCCAGACTCTGAGGCACTACTACAGAAAAGAACTAAAGGAGAAGTAAGGTTCTAATAGAGAGGAAACAGAAAGTATATGTGGGAGTTGAATTCCTACTAAACTCAGAGGTGGGGGTTACACCTGCTACTGCCATCTGTGAGTCCTGTGCCCCAGAGGGTCATTTCCTGGGTGACATTGCTGGAACTCCCGGAGTTTGTCGAGGGCACCATTGAGGTTCTGGAGCAGTTCCCAGGTATCGTCCTCCAGGCCATACCCATGCCATTGAATGAGGAAGTGGAGTCGTCTGCAAATGTTCCAGGAGTTGAGGATGTCTTCAACCTTGTAGTGGTACTTGTCCTCGACCTCGACCAGGGGAGGGGGTTTGGGGCATCACTCGGGGAAGGGGTCCGGGAAGTGTCTCTCCAGGAGGCAGATGTGAAACACCGGGTGCAAACCTTTAAGTCCCGGGGGAAGCTTGATCTTGTAGGCGTGGGATGAGACTTTCTTCAAGACCTTGAATGGGCCAAGGTGCTTGTGATTGAGTTTTGGGGAGGGCCGGCAGGTGCAGAGGTGGCATTAATCTAACCATACCTTTGTCCTGGGAGCCTAGTCGGGGGTGTCTTCCTGTTTCCAATCAGCATGTTTCACATAGGCCAGATTTGCAGTGTTGATTTCCTTCCAGAGGAATGCGTGAAGAGACTGGAGATCCCAGGCGACCTCATGAGTGGCATGCGATGGAATGTCATGAAGCAAGAACATCAGTCGGGGGTAATATCCTTTGTTGGTGAAGAAGGAGGTCACTCCGGTGGCAGAATGTGGCATATTGTTGTAGATGAATTCAGCCAGGGGGAGCTCGGTGCACCAGTTGTCCTGTAGGTAGTTGACGTACAGCTGGAGGTATTGCTCGAGAGACTGGTTGACTCTCTCGGTTTGACCATTGGTTTTGGGGTGGTAGGTGGTGGAGAGATTGGCCTTTACTTCAAGGGCCTTACATAGGGAAGTCCAGAACTTGGACACAAAGAGTGGGCCCCAGTTGGAGACAATGTCATCCGGGAGTCCATGTTTGGCAAAGACATGCTCAAGGAATAGCCGGGCAAAGTCCAGGGCAGTGTCTATGGTGTGGCAGGGTATGAAGATGCCCTGCTTGGTTAGCCTACATACAATGACAAGAATGGCATCGAACCCTTCTGATTCTGGGAGTTCAACAATATGATCCAAGGATATGGAGGACCAGGGGCATCATCTGATGGACAGGGGCTTCAGGAGCCCGTAGGGTTGATGTCAGGGGACTTTAGCCCAGAGGCAGGGTTCACATGATCGAATGTAGCGGGTCACATCCTTCCTTAGTCCTGGCCAAAAGTAAGCCCGAGAAATAAGTTGGAGGGTCTTATGTATCCCAGGGCGTCCCTGGAGCTTGTAGTCATGGTGTTGGTGGAGGACATCATAGTGGAGTCAGGCATGATCTGGGACATAGATGCAGCCATTCCGAAGGAGGAGTTTTTTGTCAGGGGACAAAGAGAAGGCAGGGTCCCGGTCAGTTCCATCGGGGGTTTTATAGGAGTCATGGTCAATGAAATACTTGTCCCGGGGGGCGCAGCATATCTGGCTCAGGATTTCTTCATCATTTAAAATCAGTACAGCATTCAAATGTTTAGGGGGGATCACCATGCAATGGTTGAATGCATTGCGTTCTACCTCAAACAATTTCTTGGGGTAGATGTCCGGTCATCGGGTGAGGGTGTTGGGTTTAGCTCTGAGTCATCCCGGACGGTACTGGATTGTGAAGTTGTACTCTGAGAGGATTTCAGACCACCGGGCCTGCCGTTGGCTGAGTTGCTTGGTCATGGTGAAGTATTGCAGGTTGTTGTGATCCGAGTAGACTTGAATCCAGTGTCGGGCTCTCTCGAGGTAGGCCCACCATTGTTTGAAGGCCTCAATGATGGCGAGGAGCTCCTTGTCGTAGATGTCGTAATTGAGCTCGGCGTTGATCATGGACTGGGTGTAGAAGGCAACTGGCCGGGGCTCCCCACCATTGGCTTCCATCTGTGAGAGAATTCCAGCAATGGTATAATCAGAGGCGTCACATTCTAGGATGATTGGGAGGGCAGGGTCATAGTGCCGGAGTACAGGGGCGGTGGTGAAGGCCTCCTTGAGTAGGTTAAAGATGCTCTGGCACCTACTGTCCCAGTTCCATGCTACATCCTTGCGCATGAGTCAGTTGAGGGGTTTTGTGATACTGGAGTAATTATCTATAAACCTCCAGTAGAAATTAGTGAAACTCAAGAAGGACTGTACTTCCTTGATGTTCCGGAGTTGTGGCCAGTTGACGATGGCCTTGACCTTGTGGGGGTCCATGTGAATGCCCTCCAGGGATACGATGACGCTGAGATACTCAACCTCTTCCATGTGGAATGAGCACTTCTTGGGCTTGGCATGGAGGTTGTGCTCCCGGAGCCATTCCAGGACCTGCCAGACATGCTTCCGGTGATCCTCCTTTGAGTTGGAGTAGATGAGGATGTCGTCTAAGTAGACGATCATGAAGACATTGCTCATGTCATGGAAAATGTCATTCATGAAGTATTGGAATGTGGCAGAGGAGTTAGTCATTCTGAAAGGCATTACAAGGTATTCAAACAGACCATATTGCATGCAGAACATGGTTTTCCACTCATGTTCTGGGGCAATGCGGACATTGTTGTAGCCAGAGTGGAGGTCGATTTTAGTGTAAACCTTGGCGCTGCAGAGCTGGTCAACCAGATCACTGATGAGTGGGAGCAGGTAGTGGTTCTTCTTGGTGATCTTATTGAGTCCCTGGTAGTCAATGCAAAGTTGGAGCAAACTATCCTTCTTCTTAGCAAATAGAACTGGGGCTCCGGCAGTGGAGGCAGAAGGTCGGATGAATCCCTTTCTGAGCATTTCATTGAGGTAGTCCTTGAGGGCCCAGAGCTTGACTTCTGACATGTTGTAGATCTTTCTAAAAGGGGGGCTGGCTCCTTCCTCGAGGTTGATCGGATGATTGTAGGGGCAGTGGGGAGGAATTTCCTTAGCATTGCCTTTGGAGAATATGTCAGCGAATTCATGATACTCCAGGGGGACTACTTCTTGGAGAATCTGTTCTTCAGTTTTCTTTTCCGGAGGGATAGCATCCCCTTGTAGGTGTTCTTCTGGGGGAGAAGGCGAGGTGTGCAGCTGGAATGTGGGGGCCCTGTCCCTCATGAGACGGGCAAAGGGGGTAGCTCCAATGATCTTAATGTCGAATATATTTGGGTTGATCGGAGTTGCAGATGCATTGGCTGAACTGGATACGGTGCGTGTCTGAGACTGGTCCAGGTAGTTCGGCCCTTTGTGTCTGTTCCGAGGAATGTTTGGGGGTTGAGCGGGGGCCTTGCAAGTTTGGACAGGTGTTGGCGGAGCATGGTTGGGGGGTGCGATGGTTGCTTTAGGGGTGTGGGGCGCCAGATTGCTCCCCAGGGCCTGGAGGTGCATAGTGGTCAGGGGACGGTCTTCAGGTCCTGGGAAGGTCATCGTGAGTGTTCTCCAATTGATGTCGGGGTTTGTGTTACATAGCCAGGATAATCCCAGGACCATCGGGGTTGACGTGTGGAGTTGCATAACTAGAAAGTCAGAGGTAAACTCATAGCCATTGTCCAGGGTCATGCGTCCCAAGTGAGACCTTAGGATGGGGCCCGAGGAGGAGGGGGTGCCGTTAAGGCATTGCAAGTTGAGGGGTTGGTTGAGGGGGTTGTGGGAAAGGTCAAGGGCATCACTAATGAAAACTCCAGTAGCTCCGCTGTTGATGAGGGCCAATATCAGTCCTGGAGCACCATCCAGCCTGGCATTGATGACGAAGGATTGGGAGGAGTGAGACTGGAACCCGGGGGTTGGTGGGGGTTCGTTCCGGGAGTCCCTTGGGATTGGTCCAGAAGAGTGCAGGATGTCAAAGGGGAGTTGCTGATCATTGGGTGTCAGCTCCCGGGTCAGGCAGAGGGTGAGTTGTTGCCAGTTGATGCGGGGGTTGGTGTCCCAGAGCCACAGAAGCTCCAAGACCAGGGGCGCAGAGGAGTGTAATTTGGTAATTAACATCCAGAGGTTGTGAGTCTGTCCATTGGTGAAAGTAATGGGCATACACACAAAGTGAGTGACATCCCCCACCGTAGAGGTGTCCCTGTCAAAGAGGCAGAGCTGCACCAGGACTGGGAGTCATTGAGCAGGTTCTGGGGCAAGGGTAGACCATGTTTTATCAATGAAATTGTCTATGGCGCCACTGTCGACAAGGGTGTTGAGGGGAGTTCCGGAGGGGGTGAGACAGGTTTTGAGGAGGAGGGAGTGCGAAGAGTGAGAGGGTAGGTAAGCCGTAAGGGTGTCCTATACAAGTGTCATGGAATGGAGATGCAAGACCGGGGTGGAGAAGACATCAGGGTTGATTTCACAATTTAGGGTGTCTTCCGGGTCTAAATCGCTGGGTTGTTTTCTGAATATTTGTAGGTGGCATCCTCCCCTTTGAAGATCCAGGTGGCACGTCCCATAACCTGTCATTGGGGATACTCAGAGATGTAGTAGTCTTTCTCACCACAGAGTATGTAAACCCCCTCCCTCCTTCATCATTCCTGTACATCCTTCAGAACCTCAATCTAGGGTTGTCCTTTTCTTGGGAGCTGGTTGGCCCAGAGGGCCTCCTCATCCCATTCGTCAGGGAAGTTGGGACTTTTGAAGTCTTCTGGGGGTTCCTCAGAGCTTGGCGGGTCGTCCGGGTTGTTGGCGGCCATGGTGGCATTGAGTGGGGCCTGGAGGCAGATGCCACTGCCGGAGTTAGCATTGGGTGAGCTGTAACTTACTGGGGGTTTGTTGCCAGGGAACATGGGAGGGTCATTGCTTCAGGTTTGGGGGTTGGGGTTTTTGCTAGAGGACCACGGGATTCCTCCCCTGGGGTTCCAGGGAGTTCAGGAGTTCGAGTACTCGCTGCAGTCTTCCCAATATCATTGATTGATTTGCATGACAAGGGCCTTATATCCGTTGTAGGAGGGTTGTTTTGGGGCAAGTCAGAGGACATCCTTGATACGTTGTGGCAGTGCATGGCAGAGGGTGTACCAGAGGGCACTGTAATTCCAGCCTGTCTTGTAAGCTTCCTTTTTGAAACGTATAATGAAGGTGGTGAAGCATTCTTTGGAGCGCATCCAAAGGTTGAAGAGGTTGTCTTTAGCCTCAGCCACAGTGTTGTAGATCCCAAACTTCCCAGAGAATTCATCAACCAAGGCTTGCCAGTGAGAGAGTGCTGGGTTGTTGGGGTTGAACTGGATGAGGGCAGTGTAGTGGTTAAAGGCAATCTCCTGGAGTAATGAGGCAGTGAAGGCCACCCAGGAGCTATCAACCTGGAAAGTGAGTGGCTTTGCCTGAAATGTATTAAGATATTGGGTGAGGAATGTATGCCATTTTCAGGGGTCCCAGCCTATAAATGCATTGGGTTTTTGAATGTCCAGATGCCCTTCACAGGTGAGGGCATTGCGAATGTTATCAAGTCCAGTGTCATTGTGGAGAGGGGGGCTGGCATTGTAGTAGTAGTAGTAGTGGTTTCCCCCTCCTCCATGTGGAGGAAAGGCGCCAAGGGCAGGGCCCCACCCGCCGGAAGAGCCTCCTCTGGGCAGCTCACCTGGGGGTCTGCGCCTAGGAGGTCCATTGTCCCACAGAGGTTCATTCTGACCAGGGGGAGGGCTGGGTCTCCATACAGGTGGCGGCAGAGGGGGCTAGTGTGAATTTGGCGGTGTCAGATTGGGTTGAGGAAGGCTTGGTGCTGGGTTGGGTGGAGAACATTTGGTCCAGGAGAGTCGCGCTTGCACCGGAGGTCATGGGGGGTTCCACAGGTCGAAGTGAGGCAGCGGGTTGCAGCAGAAGTTGGTTTCTGGAGGGGCCGGGGCAGACACGGGGGGCTGTGCCGGGACAGTTGTGGGTGCAGGCACAGGGTTTTCTTTGTTGTTGCCACGTGTGGGCTCATCGATGTAGCACAGCATGTTGTCTGTGCTGGTGGTGTCCCCTCAGAGTCTACCGGGGCTCGCCGGAAGCAGGGGTCGGGTGTTGTCCATTTGCAGAAGTGGCTCCAGGGGTTTCTGGGGCTGTCCCCAGGTCTCAAAAGTGCTAGAGATGGAGTTAGCCCTATGGCAAGTCGACAAACCTACCGTGTAGGTGGCGGGCTGGTTGAATAGTCCTCCCGCTGGGTTGAGGGACCACAGTATGGCTGAGGCATTTTGTCATTCCTCTTGTTGTCGTTGCCCCAGAGTAGAGGCAGTGGGGGCTGCCAGGGCCAGTTCTGGGGATTCCCATTGGATGTGAATGGAGCGTCCTGGATCTGCAGGGTCATTGAGGGGTTGGGAAGAGGGGGACGCATGGACTTTGTCAAGTAATTGATGCAATTCTTTGCAGAGGATTGTATTGTGTCAATACATTACCCTGGTCTGTTCCAGAAGTTGTCAGGGGACTCCTCATTTCCTTCCTTTCCTTCTTCTTTCACTTCTTATTCCTTCACTCTCCTTTCATTCATTTCTTACTTCTTCTATCTTCTCTCATGGTGTTGTTTCCATTCTCTCAACACTATCTATTAACACTATTTTCAACCTTTGATGTGCTCTAGCTCTTTAGCTATCATCCAGACAAGTGTGGACCCTCCAGCACCACTTCCAGGCTGCTTACATAAGCCGGAGTTTGCCTTTCTGACTTCTAAAGTCCGGAGTTTTCCTGCCTTGTTTGCACTATTGTTTGGTTAGTCAATTTTCGAGTTTTAAGGTTTTGTTATACTGTACAGTTGTTTCCCACGCTTTTTTAAGGTTTTGTTGTACTGTACAGTTGTTTCCCACGCTTCAGAAGCCCCAGAAGCATCCAACCTGGCATAGGGAATCCCCAGACTTGTTCTCTTTGGATCTCCCTCTGCCAGGTGAGTAGTTATTATAATATTGTCAGTACATATTCTAATACACTTTGGATTTCCCTCTGCCAGCTGTGTGACTGAGCCATAGCCTCCAGAGGTTGCCCTTACAGCAGAACAAGTCTCTACATTTCAGTCTGGGATCTCCCTTCAGCCTGCTTGAGCCCTCTCTTGTCCCTTTAGGTTTCTCCCCCACTGGATTACCCCCTGCTTCTCTGTTGCTTCTATGACCCAACCAGCCTCCTCAGACACTCTCCTGGATGCTTCTGCCCCTCAGGATGATGCCTGGGGTTGCTTGCTTGCTCTGGAGACTCAGGTGCAGACTACTCAAGCTTCCCTCACCCTTCACACTACCGAACTTGCTGGATTACATCAAGTTATAGACACCATCTCCCATTCTCTCCAGGCCCTCTTAGAGCGCCTCCCTCTCACTTCTACTCCTCTTCAGACACCTCCAGTTAGGGCTGACACACCCCCAGCTCCTCAGCTTATGGCTTCCTCCCCAGCTCCCACCAATATTCCTCGCCCAGCACTCCCAGACGCATTCAATGGTGATCGAGCTATGGGGGAGCACTTCTTGCAGTCTTGCATCACCTATATCCAGCTCAGTGGTGAAGCCTTCCCCTCTGATGCTCTCAAGATTGCCTGGGTTCTCTCTTATATGAAGTCTGGGTGAGCTTCAACATATGCATTACGAGTTTTTCGATGCCCTGGAGGAGTAGAGAGTTTTGGAAGTTAGGGTCAGTTTGAGAAGGAGTTTTGGGCAGAGTTTTTCCCCTTGGACCCTGCTAAGGTAGCAGCTCTTACTCTTCAAGATCCTCATCAATATGGACAGGGAAAGCAAACCTTAGATAAGTATATTGACTCCTTCAGAGCTCTGGCTGAACAGGCCTCCTATCCTGATGGCCTTCAGCTCTGTCTCACCTTCCAAGATGGCCTTCTTCCCTCTCTCATGGACCATATCAACAGCATGGCTGAGGGACAACCAGATGACACAAGTATTGAGTCTTGGTATCAGGTAGCATATGATCAGTGGCAGCTCATGGAGTTACGATGTAAGCTCCACCGTGGAACTACTCCTTGTTCCACCTTCCATGCCTCTCCCCCTGTTTGTTCTTCTCTTCAGCCTCCCTTTCCCTCTCATGCTCCACCTCCTGCTCAGGTGCCTACAGCACGTTCACTTCCTCTTGGAGTTCCAATGGATGTTGATGCCTCTTGTCAATGCTCCTCACTTCCTCTCCTCTGCCGCTGCTGTGGAAAGCCTGGCCACTTTGCTTGATATTGCCCTCAGGGGTTGGAGGTGCGCTATCTTTCAGCCTCAGAGCAGGAAGAGCTCCTTCTCCAGCTTTTGGCTGCTAGAGATGCCCAGGGAAACCCTTCTCCTGACATACAGCCTATACCAGAATCCCTGGATGAGTTCTCAGGTTCAGGAGAAGCTGTAGCCAAACCATTAGAAGAGTCTGTTAGTCTGGCTAGAGAGGGTTTTCAGTAGAGCAATGGATGAGTTGTACGCCTCCGCCACCTGGTGCTAACTGGTTTGCATGTCTATCTATAGAATCCTCCAATATACCACTCCCTATTCAGGATTCTTTGACTGAAATTATAAGCACCCCCTCTGACATACAAAGTACCCCCTTGATTAAGACCTTAGCCCAGACCTCCTCTTCTTCTCCTTCTGCTCGGCGCCCTCGTGTTCCAGCTTGGGAACGATGCCTCCCTCGTCGCTATGTTGTTGCCTCCACTCCCTCTCCCAACTCCTTGCATCTAAGTGTAGAGATTGAGACAACAGACACTCAGCAGACTCGGAGTGTTGTAGCTCTCTTGGACAGTGGTGCTACTGGGCTCTTTCTAGACACCAACATGTGGAACAACATCAACTCACTACCCAACCCCTCTCTCGCCCTATCCCAGTCTACAACATTGATGGGATGCTCAATGAAGCTGGATCCATTTGCTCTGTAGTGGATTTAGTTCTTCATTATCAGACCTACTTGGAGCATGCTGTCTTTGCAGTTACCAGCCTAGGAAAGCAGGACATGATACTTGGATTCTTCTGGCTGCGTGACCACAATCCAGAGATTGACTGAGCCAAGGGTAAAGTGAGCATGAGCCGCTGCCCTCGATGCTGTTCTACATGTGCTCAGGAAGCTAGGAAGGAGCACAGAGTGTTAGCCCAGGAACATGCTGCAGTACAGGCTTGCTGAGTGGGGCACCTTCCCTTTGCTGATCTTGACCTGCTGGATCCTCCCCCCTTGGCATTCCCTTATAGAGAGGCCCTCTATGAGGATGTTCAAGGTGTGGTGAGTGAGGCCCAGATGGAAGAGGGATGTGAAGGTGAATTTAGGTGCACTCCTGACCTTGAGTCTCCAGACGAGGCTATTGAAACAGGTGATAGAATCTATGTAACTGCCTTACAACCTCTGCCAATGGTAGCAGAGATTAGAGCTAGCCAAACCACCTCCCAGCGATTAGCTCAGGCATTTGCTGCTAACTCTGCTCCTAAATCATTCCAAGATGCAGTTCCTCATCACCTGCAAGACTTTGAAGATGTTTTCTCTAAGGCATCATTTGACTCCCTGCCAGAGCATAAACAGTGGGACCATGCAATTGAGCTCACACCCAATGCTGAGCCCACTAGCTGCAAGGTCTATCCCCTCTCTCCTAGAGAACAGAATGAGCTTGATGCCTTTTTACAAGAGAATTTAGACTCTAGTTGCATCTGCCCTTCAAAGTCTCCCATGGCCTCTCCAGTCTTCTTCATTAAGAAGAAGGATGGATCTCTATGTCTGGTTCAGGACTACTGAGTCTTGAATGCGATAACTGTGAAGAATCGCTATACCTTACCACTCATTTCAGAGCTTGTTAACAACCTTTGAGGTGCATGCTATTTCACCAAGTTGAATGTTTGTTGGGGCTACAACAATGTGCGCATCAAGGAAGGTAATGAGTGGAAGGCAGCATTCCGAACAAATCGCGGACTCTATGAACCTCTAGTAATGTTCTTTGGCCTTACTAATAGCCCAGCCACCTTCTAGACCATGATGAATGACATTTTCCGAGACCTCATAGCAGAAGGTGTCGTATGTGTGTATCTTAATGATATCCTCATCTATACCAAGACTCTAGAGGAGCATTGTCGGATTACATGCATTGTACTGGAACATCTTTGCCAACATCAGCTCTATCTCAAGCCAGAGAAGTGTGAGTTTGAGCAGACTAAGGTTGAATATCTTCGACTGATCATCTCTTATGGAATGGCTGAGATGGACCCAGTCAAGGTGGCTGGTGTAGTAGAGTGGCCCGAGCCTAAGAATAAGAAGGAGGTTCAGGCCTTTCTGGGTTTTACCAACTTCTACTGGAGGTTTATTCAGGATTTCTCACACCATGCCAGGCCTCTCTTTGATCTCACCACTAAGGATACTCCTTGGCACTGGGATGCGGCACAGCAGACAGCCTTTAATGCTCTCAAGCAGGCAGTTACTTCAAAGCCTGTCCTTCTGTTCCCAGATGATGACTCTCCCTTTCGTGTGGAAGCTGATAGCTCAGATTTTGCTACTGGAGCTGTTCTCTCTCAACAGTCAAGAGAGGATGGTAAGTAGCATCCTGTGGCCTTCTACTCCAAGAGTCTCAATGCAGTGGAGCGAAACTATGAGATCCATGACAAAGAGATGTTAGCCATTATTCAGTCCTTTGAAGAGTGGCGACATTTCCTTGAGGGTGCTAGGCATAAGTTTGAAGTGTGGACTGATCACAAGAACTTAGAGTACTTTCGGACAGCTAAGAAACTCAACCACCGACAGGCTCAATGGTCCTTGTATCTAGCCAACTTTGACTTCTCTCTGCACCACAAACCTGGACGAAGCATGGGCAAGCCAGATGCACTCTCTAGGCGAGCAGACCATGGCTCAGGAGCTAACCACAATGACCATATTGTACTTCTGAAGCCAGAACTATTTGCTATCCGCACTCTGGAAGGTGTGGCTGGCCAGGGAGAAGAGGTGAGCATCCTCCGAGACATCCGCCGAGGTAACCAAGAGGGCGCCCAGGAAGATCTGGTAGCTAAGGCTGCCCTAGCCTTGCATACTAGAGAAAAAACTGGAGTAAAGTCTGTCCGCACTGATGAATGGTCTCTAGAGAATGGTCTTCTTATCTTCCAGGGGCGCATTTATGTTCCTAACCTGCCTGACCTGCAGAGGCAGATTGTAGAGCAGCATCATGACTCCCGAGTTGCAGGACATCCTGGTAGATGGAAAACACTGGAGCTGGTCTTACGGAATTACTGGTGGCCTCAAATGTCATGGTATATCGGCACCTACACCTCCACCTGTGACCTTTGCCTTCGGACTAAGCCTCGTCGTCAGCCTCCTATGGGACAGCTTACCCCCTTGCCTATTCCAGCTGAGCGTTGGAGTGTGGCCTCTGTAGACTTCATTGTTGAGCTACCAGACTCTCATGGATATGATGCAATCATAGTAGTGGTGGATCTTTATGGCAAGCATGCTCATTTCATTCCAACACACACTACTTGCTCAGCCATGGATGCTGCTAATCTGTACCGAAAGCATGTCTGGAAACTCCATGGGCTGTCAGATGCTTACGTCTCTGACCGTGGACCACAGTTTGTGGCAGAGTTTACTAAAGAACTATACCACCTCCTCCATGTCAAGCTCCACACTTCCACAGCCTATCATCCTCAGTCTGATGGCCAGACCGAGCATGTCAACCAGGAGCTAGAACAGTATCTCTGGCTCTTTTGCAACAAGCGACAAGATGACTGGGATGACTTATTACTAGAGGTAGAGTTCCAATACAACAACCATGTGCATGCTGCCACTCAGATGTCTCCTTTCCTTCTAGACACTGGTCGGCATCCCCGAATGGGATTTGAGCCTCGGGGGCGACCTTCAGAGAATGAAGCTGTCAATGAGTTCTTAAACCGGATGAAGATGGCTCAGGAGGAGGCCAAGGCTGCTTTAGCTAAGGCAAAGAATGACATGGCTCGTTATTATGATTGTGGATGAGCTCCAGCTCCCAAGTACAAGCCAGGAGACTGAGTCTATTTGGATGCCTCTGATATTGCTACTACCTGACCTTCTCAGAAGCTCTCTCATCGCCATCTAGGACCCTTTTCCATATTAAGGCAAGTGGGCCCACTAGCCTATCGACTCAAGCTGCCTAGTGGAATGAGTTGACTCCATCCAGTCTTTAATGTGGTAAACTCTCTCCAGCACCTGAAGATCCAATTCCAGGTTGACGCCCACAGCCACCTCCACCTCCAGTGCTAGTTGACAACCAAGAAGAGTATGAAGTGGAACGGATCCTTGACAGCCGACTCTTTAGGAACAAGCTTCAGTTCAAGGTCAAGTGGAAGGGCTATGGAATTGAGGACATCTCCTGGGAGCCACAAGAGAATGTCCATGCCCCTGCCTTGGTCCGAGAATTCTACCAGCAGCATCCCAATGCTCCTCGAGCAATTAGAGGTCTTTATTCTCTTTCCAAGGTAGACCAGGCCATCCAGAATTACTTCTATCCAGCACGTCAAGATGCTGCACTCTAGAGGGGGGGTGATGTCAGGGGACTCCTCATTTCCTTCCTTTCCTTCTTCTTTTACTTCTTATCCCTTCACTCTCCTTTCA
>QLON01000894.1:0-17972 GCA_003313675.1 Termitomyces heimii
TGATATCTTTTAATAGCCTCTTCTATTAAATCTGGCACCATACTTTTATATACTAGTATATATTGACTTCCATTTCTAGCCACCAAAAATGTTGCTATAGTAAGGCATAAGTAATAAACACCTCTTTATACTCTAAATTATTATGTATGGTCTTTAACAGTTTTATTCTTTCTTTATTATTTATAATGAGTTAGTTTCCCTCATAATTTCTCTTATATAATTTTCTATCAGAGCACATAATAAAGTGACTTGCCATTTATATAAAATTGTTATACTCTTATTTATTCATTTTGTTAAGTTGATTTTTATTCTTTAATATTAACTATTCTTTTATTCTAAGTAATTACTTATTATATTATTTGGCATGCAGTAACTATTGCATTTCCAGATAAGAATCACTTACTTTTTCTATACTATTGAAGTCTTGTAGCACTATAAGTAGCACTATATATGTCAGGGGACTCCTCATTTCCTTCCTTTCTTTCTTCTTTCACCTCTTTCTTTACTTCTTCTATCTTTTCTCATAGTGTTGTTTCTATTCTTTCAACACTATCTATTAACACTATTTTTAACCCTTGAGGTGCTTTAGTTCTTTAGCTATCATCCAGACAAGTGTGGACCCTCCAGCACCGCTTCCAGGCTGCTTATGTAAGCCGGAGTTTGCCTTTCTGACTTCTAAAGTCCGGAGTTTTCCTGCCTTGTTTGCACTGTTGTTTGGTTAATCAATTTTCGAGTTTTTAAGGTTTTATTATATTGTACAGTTGTTTCCCATGCTTCTTTAAGGTCCTGTTGTACTGTACAGTTGTTTCCCACACTTCAAAAGCCCCAGAAGCGTCCAACCTGGCATAGGGAATCCCCAGACTTGTTCTCTTTGGATCTCCCTCTGCCAGGTGAGTAGTTATTATAATATTGTCAGTACCTATTCTAATACACTTTGGATCTCCCTCTGCCAGCTGTGTGACTAAGCCATAGCCTCCAGAAGTCACCCTTACAGCAGAACAAGTCTCTACATTTCAGTCTGGGAGCCTCCTTCAGCCTGCTTAAGCCCTCTCTTGCTTCTTTAGGTCTCTCCCCCACTGGATTACCTCCTGCTCCTCTGTTGCTTCTATGACTCAACCAGCCTCCTCAAACACTCCTCTGGATACTTCTGCCCCTCAGGATGATGCCTGGGGTCACTTGCTTGCTCTGGAGACTCAGGTGCAGACTACTCAAGCTTCCCTCACCCTCCACACTACTAAACTTGCTGGATTATGTCAAGCTACAGATATCATCTCCTATTCTCTCCAGGCCCTCTTAGAGTGCCTTCCTCTCACTCCTACTCCTCTTCAGACACCTTCAGTTAGGGCTGACACACCCCCAGCCCCTCACCTTAGGGGCTCCTCCCCAGCTCATGCCAATATTTCTCACCTAGCACTTCCAGATGCATTTAATGGTGATCAAGCCATGGGTGAGCACTTCCTGCAGTCTTGTATCACCTACACCCAGCTCAGTAGTGAAGCCTTTCCCTCTGATGCTTTCAAGATTGCCTGGGTTCTCTCCTACATGAAGTCTGGGTGAGCTTCCACATATGCATTACAAGTTTTTCAATGCCCTGGAGGAGTAGAGAGTTTTGGAAGTTGGGGTCAGTTTGAGAAGGAGTTTCAGACAGAGTTTTTTTCCTTGGACCCTGCTAAGGTAGCAGCCCTTACTCTTTGAGATCCTCATCAATATGGACAGGGAAAGCAGACCTTAGATGAATATATTGATTCCTTCAGAGCTCTAGCTGAACAGGCCTCCTATTCTGATGGTCTTCAGCTCTGTCTCACTTTTCAAGATGGCCTTTTTTCTTCTCTCATGGACTGTATCAACAGCATGGCCAAGAGATAACCAGATGACACAAGTATTGAGTCTTGGTATCAGGTAGCACATTATCAGTGGCAGCTCATAGAATTATGATGTGAGCTTCACCATGGAACCATTTCTTGTTTCATCTTCCATGCCTCCCCCTCTGTTTGTTCTTCTCTTCAGCCTCCCTTTCCCTCTCATGCTCCATCTCCTGCTCCAGCACCTACAGCATGTTCACTTCTCCCTGGAGTTTCAATGGATATTGATGCCTCTTGTCAACACTCCCCACTTCCTCTCCTCTGCCGCCGCTGTAGAAAGCCTGGCCACTTTGCTCAATATTGCCCTTAGGGGTTGGAGGTGTGCTATCTTTCAGCCTTAGAGCAGGAAGAGCTCCTTCTCCAGCTTTTGGCTGCCAGAGATGCTCAGGGAAACCCTTCTCCTGACATACAGCCTATATCAGAATCTCTGGATGAGTTCTTAGGTTCAGGGGAAGCTGTAGCAGAACCATTGGAAGAGTCTGTTAGTCCAGCTAGAAAGGGTTTTCAGTAGAGCAACGGATGAGTTGTATGCCTCCGCTGCTTGGTGCTAACCGGTTTGCATGTCTATCTATAGAATCCCCCAATATACTGCTCCTTGTTCAGGATTCTTTGACTGAAATTATAAGCACCCCCTCCAATGTACAAAGTACCCCCTTGGTTAAAGCCTCAGCCCAGACCTCCTCTTCTTCTCCTCCTGCTTGATGCCCTTGTATTCCAGCTTGGAAACGACACCTTCCTCATCACTATGTTATTGCCTCCACTTCCTCTCCTGACTCTCTACATCTAAGTGTAGAAATAGAGACAACAGACACTCAGCAGACTCAGAGTGTTGTAGCTCTCTTAGACAGTGGTGCTACTGGGCTCTTTCTGAATACTAATTATGTGGAACAACATCAACTCACCACTCAGCCTCTCTCTCACCCTATTCCAGTCTACAACATTGATGGTACACTCAATGAAGCTGAATCCATTTGATCTGTAGTGGATTTAGTCCTTCATTATTAAACCCACTCTGAGCATGCCATCTTTGCAATTACCAGCTTAGGAAAGCAAGACATGATACTTGGATTCTCCTAGCTGTGTGACTATAATCCAGAGATTGATTGGGCTAAGGGTAAGGTGAGCATGAGCCACTGCCCTCAATGCTATTCAACTAGAAAGGAGCACAGAGTGTCAGCCCATAAGTGTGCTGCAGTATGGGCTTGCCAAGTGGGGCACCTTTCTTTTGCTGATCTTGACCTGCTGGATCCTCCCCCCTTAGCATTCCCTTATAAAGAGGCCCTCTATGAGGATGTTTGAGGTGTGGTGAGTGAGGCTCAAATGGAAGAGAGATGTGAAGGTGAATTTAGGTGCACTCCTAACCTTGAGTCTCCAGACAAGGCTATTGAGACAAGTGATAGAATCTATGTGACTACCTTACAACCTCTGCCAATGGTAGCAGAAATTAGAGCTAGCCAAACTACTTTCCAGCAATTAGCTCAGGCATTTGCTGCCAACTCTGCTTCTAAATCATTTCAAGAAGTAGTTCCTTATCACCTGCAAAACTTTGAAGATGTTTTCTCTAAGGCATCATTTGACTCCCTGTCAGAGCATAAACAGTGGAACCATGCAATTGAGCTTATACCCAATGCTGAGCCTTCTAGCTGCAAGGTCTATCCCTTCTCTCCTAGAGAACAGGATGAGCTTGATGCCTTTTTGCAAGAGAATTTAGACTCTGGTCACATCCACCCTTCAAAGTCTCCTATGGCCTCTTCAGTCTTCTTCATTAAGAAAAAGGATGGATCTTTACATCTGATTTAGGACTACCAAGTTTTGAATGTGATAACTGTGAAGAATTGCTATCCCTTACCACTCATTTCAGAGCTTGTTAACAACCTCCGAGGTGCACACTATTTTACCAAGTTAGATGTCTGCTGAGGCTACAACAATGTGCACATCAAGGAAGGCAATGAGTGGAAGGCAGCATTCCAAACAAATCGTGGACTCTTTGAACCTCTGGTAATGTTCTTTGGCCTTACTAATAGCCCAGCCACCTTCCAGACCATGATGAATGACATTTTCTGAGACCTCATAGTGGAAGGTGTTGTATGTGTGTATTTTGATGATATCCTCATCTATACCAAGACTCTAGAGGAGCATCATTGGATTACATGCATCATACTGGAACATCTTCACTAACATCAGCTCTATCTTAAGCCAGAGAAGTGTGAGTTTGAGCAGACTAAGGTTAAATATCTTGGACTAATTATCTCTCATGGAATGGCTGAAATGGACCCAGTCAAGGTGGCTGATGTGATAGAGTGGCCAGAGCCTAAGAACAAGAAGGAGGTCTAGGCCTTTTTGGGTTTCACTAATTTCTACTGGAGGTTTATTCAGGATTTCTCACACCATGCCCAGCCCCTCTTTAATCTCACCACTAAGGATACTCCTTAGCACTGGAATGCAGCACAGCAAACAGCCTTTAATGCTCTTAAACAGGCAGTCACTTCAAAGCCTGTCCTTCTATTCCCAGATGATGACTCTCCCTTCCATGTAGAAGCTGATAGCTCAGATTTTGCTACTAGAGCTATCCTCTCTCAACAGTCAAGAGAGGATGGTAAGTGGCACTCTGTGGCCTTCTACTCCAAGAGTCTCAATGCAGTGAAGTAAAATTATAAGATCCATGACAAAGAGATGTTAGCTATTATTCGATCCTTTAAAGAGTGGTGACATTTTCTTAAGGGTGCCAGGCATAAATTCAAAGTGTGGACTGATTACAAAAACCTAGAGTACTTTTAGATACCTAAGAAACTTAACCACTGACAGGCTCAATGGTCTTTGTATCTGGCCAACTTTAACTTCTCCCTGCATCACAAACCCAGATGAAGCATGGGCAAGCCAGATGCACTTTCTAGGTAAGCAGACCATGGCTTAGGAGCTAGTGACAATGACAATATTGTACTTCTAAAGCCAGAACTATTTGCTATTCATGCTCTGGAAGGTGTGGCTGGCCAGGAAGAAGAGGTGAGCATCCTCCAAGACATCCGCCAATGTAACCAGGAGGGCACCCAGGAAGATCTGGTAGCCAAGGCTGCTATGGCCTTGCATGCTTGAGAAAAAACTGGAGTGAAGTCTGTCCACACAGATAAATGGTCTTTGGAGAATGGTCTCCTTATCTTCCAAGAGCGCATTTATGTTCCTAACCTGCCTGACCTCTGGAGGTGGATTGTAGAGCAGCATCATGACTCCCGAGTTGCAGGACATCCTGGCAGATGGAAGACACTGGAGCTGGTCTTGCGGAATTACTGGTGACCTCAAATATCACAGTATATTAGCACCTACACCTTCACATGTAACCTTTGCCTTTGGACTAAGCCTTGTTGTCAACCTTCTATGGGATAGCTTACTCCCTTGCCCATTCCAGCTGAGCATTGGAGTGTAACCTCTGTAGACTTCATTGTGGAGTTACCAGACTCTCATGGATATGATGCAATCATGGTAGTGGTGGATCTTTGTGGCAAGCATGCTCATTTTATTTTAATACACACTACTTGCTCAGCTATGGGTGCTGCTAATCTGTACCAAAAGCATGTCTGAAAACTTTATGGGCTGTCAAATGCTTATGTCTCTGACTGCAGACTGCAGTTTGTGGCAGAGTTTACTAAAGAACTATATTGCCTCCTCCATGTCAAGCTCCACACTTCCACAGCCTATCATCCTCAGTCTAATGGCCAGACTGAGTATGTCAACTAGGAGCTAAAACAGTATCTCTGGCTCTTCTGCAATGAGCAACAGGATGACTGAGATGACCTATTACCAGAGGCAGAGTTCCAATACAACAACCATATGCATGCTGCCACTCAAATGTCTCCTTTCCTTCTAAACACCAGTTGACACCCTCAGATGGAATTTGAGCCTTGTGAGCAACCTTCAGAGAATGAAGCTGTCAATGAGTTCTTAAACTGGATGAAGGCAGCTCAAGAGGAAGCCAAGGCTGCTTTAGTTAAGGCAAAGGATGACATGGCCTGCTATTATAATTGTGGACAAGCTCCAGCCCCCAAGTACAAGCCAGGAGATCGAGTCTATCTGGATGCCTCTGACATTGCTACTACCCAATCTTCTCAGAAGTTCTCTCACCGCCATCTAGGACCCTTTCCCATATTAAGGCAGGTTGTGTAAGGGCAACCTCTGGAAGCTATGGCTCAGTTACACAGCTGGCAGAGGGAAATCCAAAGTGTATTAGAATATGTACTGACAATATTATAATAACTACACACCTAGCAGAGGGAAATCCAAAGAGAACAAGTCTGGGGATTCCCTATGCCAGGTTGGACGCTTCTAGGGCTTCTGAAGCGTGGGAAACAACTGTACAGTACAACAAAACCTTAAAGAAGCATGGGAAACAACTATACAATACAACAAAACCTTAAAAACTCGAAAATTGACTAACCAAACAACAGTGCAAACAAGGCAGGAAAACAAATGAATGAAAGGAGAGTGAAGGAATAAGAAGTGAAAGAAGAAGGGAAGGAAGGAAATGAGGAGTCCCCTAACAGGTTGGCCCACAAGCCTATCGACTCAAGCTGCCTAGTGGAATGAGTCAACTCCATCTAGTTTTCAATGTGGTAAAACTCTCTCCAGCACCTGAAGATCCAATTCCAGGTTGATGCCCACAGCCACCTCCACCTCCAGTTCTAGTTGACAACCAAGAAGAATATGAAGTGGAACAGATCCTTGACAGCCAACTCTTTAGGAACAAGCTTTAGTTCAAAGTCAAGTGGAAGGACTATAGAATCAAGGACATCTCCTGGGAGCTACAAGAGAATGTCCATGCCCCTGCCTTGGTCCGGGAATTCTACCAGCAGCATCTCAATGCTCCTCAGGCAATTAGAGATCTATATTCTTTTTCCAAGGTAGACCAGGCCATCTAGAACTACTTCTACTCAGCACATCGAGATGCTGCACTCTAGAGGAGGGGTGATGTCAGGAGACTCCTCATTTCCTTCCTTTCTTTCTTCTTTCACCTCTTTCTTTACTTCTTCTATCTTTTCTCATAGTATTGTTTCTATTCTTTTAATACTATCTATTAACACTATTTTTAATCCTTAAGGTGCTTTAATTCTTTAGCTATCATCCAGACAAGTGTGGACTCTCCAGCACCACTTCCAGGCTGCTTATATAAGCTGGAGTTTGCCTTTCTGACTTCTAAAGTCTGGAGTTTTTCTGCCTTGTTTGCACTGTTGTTTGGTTAATCAATTTTTGAGTTTTTAAGGTTTTGTTGTACTGTACAGTTGTTTTCCATGCTTTAGAAGCCCCAGAAGCGTCCAACTTGGCATAGGGAATCCTTAGACTTGTTTTCTTTGGATCTCCCTCTGCCAGGTGAGTAGTTATTATAATATTGTCAGTATCTATTCTAATACACTTTGGATCTCCCTCTGCTAGCTGTGTGACTAAGCCATAGCCTCTAGAGGTTGCCCTTACAATATAGATCTTTTTCACATCTATTTATTCTAATTTTTTGATTTTTATTTGTCTATCAATTGCTACACTCTAAACACCACTATTTAGCATATCTATACTTTAGTCAAAATCATGCTTAAATAAGTACTCTTCTTGAGTATTAATTTTATATTTAAATTTATCAAAGTTCAGAGAATCTTTTTAGGAAATTTTTTTAATAAAATCTTTATACATTTCTTTTGCTATCTTAAGATCTTCAAACTTGATACAGAGAAGGTTTATTTAGTAATATATCTTAATGTAAAATTCACTAATTAATAGTAGCATTTGGTTATATACTAGAATTAAATATATTTTGTATTTGTCTTTATTATTGATTTTTTACATTTTATAAACTAATACTTTCATGTATCTAAAGTGTAGTATAGACTAAATAATTCTCTCTTAGATTGTAAAAATCTGGCTTCCCTTTCATTTAATAAAATAGACTTAAATTATGCATAATACTTCATTTGAGGATTATTCTTATTTATTTGATAGATATAGAATTTTACCACTTTCCATGATATATTTATGGCTAGAATAACTTCTGCAGCACTTTTATAATCCAAAGAATGCAAGGCTAATGCATATGTCAAAGCTTTTTTTAAGCTTTTAATTGTTTTTTCTTATTTTTTGTTTTATTTAAATAGAACATTGCTTTTTATTAACTTATTTATAGATTTTGCAATTTTGCTATAATCTTTTATAAACATTTAATAAATATCTATAGTTTTCAAGAAGAATTTCACATGTTAAATCATTTGATGAGGATTTTATTAAGATATAACACCTACTCAATCAGTCTCTGATTTTTTGTTCTAATAAATATATTGATGATCTATTATAATAATTCCTTTTACATATAATATTAACTTAAAATCCAAAAAGATACTTTTGCAGTATATAATTCTTTACAAGATTTTTATTACATTATTTAAATGTTTTCAAACAAATTGCTAAATATTCTTATTTTTAAATATTGTTTTATAATCACCTTTAGGCAATTTATACTATAAAGCCAGTCCTCTTATAAGTACATCATTTATATAAAGTATTATAACTGCTATTATCTCACCTTTCAATATATATTTATATTATTGTAAAATATAAATACTGAATTTATTTACTTCATTAGTAAAATAACTAGCCTTAGCATACTCAAAGTCTTTTTATTATACTTGATATACAAGTTAAACATTTATTCACAAGATTATTTTACAAAGTGGCTAATTAAATAATTAGTTACTAAAAGTAAATCCAAATGTGCAATTATTACTTTATTTAATGATTTTAGACTATGTACCAGTTATAAATTTTTTCTATCTTTTTTAAGACTACAGTCTAGTTATATTCATAATGTCACTCCTTTTCTTTTTATTCTTTATTATATATGCCACTAGAGGATTACAACTGACTTTAATTGAACTTTATGCAATCATAAATTTCTTAACAAATTGGCAAATAGACTCTCAATTATTAGTTGGTTTCTAAATAACAAATGCTTGGCATTATAATTTGGTCTCTGCACCTTTAAACAATCTTGTAAGCAAAAAACACAATATAATTCTTTTTTACTATTGGCCTATCTAAGTTCTGGGATTTAGTGTTAAATTCAAAGTCAAGATTATTTAAAATGCATGCTTCTCTAATACTATTCCTAAATTTTCAGCATAGTTACCCATAAATAAACTCTACTAAATATGCATATTGTATAATTTAAGAATACTTAAGTACCACTCATACTACTAATATATTAATATATCTGTTTTAATAATAAGATAAGATGAAGCTATTGATTATTAAAAAGTTTGAATAAAACAAACTTCTGCTAAAAACTGTAGATAAATAATATAGCTAGAACTACTTTAAAAAGCTCTCTCTATATTATAGTAAATTAGCCTTATTGGTAGCTTAGATATTGAAAAATCAGTTTATTAGTATTTTAATTTAATGCATACCCAAATCAATTATGTAACTATAATTAGGTAATATATGCACCTAAATTAGTCATGTAATCATGATCATATAACTATGCTCAGGTTTTTAAAGATTAAGTGACTTATTTTAAGAAAAGCATCATACCTTGACAATAAAGTAGGCATATTTCAGTGGATATATATATAAACCTCTATATATTAAGTATTATTTTAATTGCCTAATCAATCTGCATATAATAAAAGTTGTTCAAAGATATTCTATAGTAAACTGATAGAGGAATCAGCAATTGGATGGAAAAAGCTAAATTTAGCTGCTGAGAAAAATTGAGCAAATATTAGTCAAATGCTTATATTTCAATGGAAAGACCACTGAGTGTAAGGGCAACCTCTGGAAGTTATGGCTCAGTTACATAGCTGGCAAAGGGAGATTCAAAGTATATTAAAATATATACTGACAATATTATAATAACTACTCACCTGGCAGAGGGAGATCCAAAGAGAACAAGTCTGTGAATTCCTTATACTAGGTTAAATGCTTCTGGGGCTTCTGAAGCATGGGAAACAACTGTACAGTACAACAAAACCTTAAAAACTTGAAAATTAACTATCCAAACAACAGTGCAAATAAGGCAGGAAAACTCCAGACTTTAGAAGTCAGAAAGGCAAACTCCAGCTTATATAAGCAGTCTGGAAGTGGTGCTGGAGGGTCCACACTTGTTTAGATGATAGCTAAAGAACTAGAGCACCTTAAAGGTTGAAAATAGTGTTAATAGATAGTGTTGAAAGAATAGAAACAACACCATAAAAGAAGATAGAAGAAGTAAAGAAATGAATAAAAGAAGAGTGAAGGAATAGAAAGTGAAAGAAAAAAGGAAAGAAAGGAATGAGGAGTCCCCTGATACTGAGCCTTATTATATTTAGTATTGTTAAAAGGTCTAATTAATTTGCATCTGATAAAAAAAGTCCAAAGGCATTTGGAGAAAAACAGAGAGAGATATTAATAATTTATGGAATTGGAGCACTAAAAACATTGAAAGATCCTCTTTTGGCCAGGAAAATTTTCACCAAGTCTCTTGAGACCAGGAAATGGAGGCTCAATAACTGAAAAATAATTCAGAATAATTAAAAAATGTTACACATCACAAAGAGGAGAAATAACATAAATAGAGAGAGATTCTGTAACATTGAGCAGGTTGCTAATTGCTCATGCTCAGAATTTCCAGGGAGTGGATATCTTAGGCTTAAAGCAATAATATACTTCAAGTTAATAGTTTAATATGTTTTTTAGACCTTCTTTCAGTGTAATTAAAGTTGCACTGACTGAAAACTCAATAAACTTTATTACTCACCTATAGCCCCAGAATTTAGTAAAAGCTGGTTTATTTGTGATTGCCTCTATTCAGACTAATCCAAATAACCTAATTTCACATTAAAATATATATAATTCTTACTCTAAAAATAGCATTGTAAATGCAGAGTAAATATTTATATATAGTATTTTGCATCTAATTTAATTGATATAAGCATTGACTACAGAGACCTTTTAGCACATTTTTATGCATAAATGGGTAGATACTCTATTAACTAGAAATAGTAGAGCACACAGAATATAGATATTAGTATAAAATAAAAAAGGTTACTAATTGTTTTTAAAGACTATATAAATATAAAAAATAGAAGTAAATTAACAAAACACTAAAAGAGGCTACTCCAGCAAATATATAGTATTTATAACTATGTTAGAAGATATTTCACTGAGCTATATAGAGTGGAATGTCTTTCAATATAAAATAAATCTAACTAATCTAAATAACAGTATATTAACTTTTAATAGAGGCAATATTTTAGCAGCAAAGTCTTTAAGCCCAAATTTAATAAGAATTGGAAAAAAACATCACTAGTATATAATTACTAACTCTAGCAATTCCAAAATATAAAGAAGTATATCTACTAACTAAATAAGTTAAGTTTACTTTATGTTAATTCTTTTATTCTCTTATCTTAACTTTTTAATTTCGCATTCACATTACCAAGTTTATTACTAAAAAGTCTTTCTTCATCACTATTAAAAAATACATATATCATAAATTAGCAATTGCCTAAGATGCCACTTAGAAACTACTTTTCTGCCTCTAAATAGAATAAATTTAAACTACAGAAATTATTGCAATACTTCAAAAAACTGAAATACTTCTTTAGTAATTGCAGCATTACTGACAATACTCAAATAAAGAAATATATAGCAAGATGCATTTCCTACAACATAGCAAAAACCTGAATTAGTTTACTAGAATTTGCCTTACTAATTAAAAGATAGATAGCACCAATTTATAAAGCATCAAAATCAGCAATTATTCAACTTTATCCAGGTTCTGAAGAATCAACATAGTATATAGTAAATAAACTCTAAAAAATAATTCAAGACATCTTTCAACAATAGTATATACTCTTTTGGCACTTTTTTAATGTATTACTATAAATTCTAAAAAGTTTCCTAATGGCTTATTTAGAATGGCAAACTCTATTTTAATGAAGAATGATGGCCATTTTAGGAAAGCATCCTGATATTGCTATAGATTAAAATTATTAAGCATTTAGAAATTGTCAAACTAGCATACCATTTCAAGAAACTTTATAAAGTTAATAATGTCTTTGAAGTAGGTAAATAGGTTTTAAAAAGTACTGATATTAGTGTTGAATCAGTCAGAGCTTAAGGCATCTTTCCTATACTCTTGGCAATAATTACTCTAGTACTGACACTTTAGCATGCTTCTAACCACTATATTAAAAAAGAAGACTTCAATGCCACTATTAATGCTGCTGTTACCTCTACTATGATTTGCATTGAAACTATGATTAGCATTAGTATTATTTATACTCACATGGTTAGTAACAATGTCAGAAATAGTCTTTGTTACTGTATAAAGAAATTAGACATACTATAATTTATAAACACTACAATACTTTAGAATAATATATTTGATAAGAAAAATGCCATTGACCTTCTAACAATAAAATAATATTGGGTTTAGGTGATAATATTTCTAATTATCCAAAACTCAAGTCTTACTAAGTGTAAGGGCAACCTCTGGAGGCTATGGCTCAGTCACACAGCTGGCAGAGGGAAATCCAAAGTGTATTAGAATATGTACTGACAATATTATAATAACTACTCACCTGGCAGAGGGAAATCCAAAGAGAACAAGTCTGGGGATTCCCTATGCTAGGTTGGACGCTTCTGGGGCTTCTGAAGCGTGGGAAACAACTGTACAGTACAACAAAACCTTAAAAAGGCGTGGGAAACAACTGTACAGTACAACAAAACCTTAAAAACTCGAAAATTGACTAACCAAACAATAGTGCAAACAAGGCAGGAAAACTCCGGACTTTAGAAGTCAGAAAGGCAAACTCCGGCTTATGTAAGCAGCCTGGAAGCAGTGCTGGAGGGTCCACACTTGTCTGGATGATAGCTAAAGAACATGAAAAAAGATAGAAGAAGTAAGAAATGAATGAAAAGAGAGTGAAGGGATAAGAAGTGAAAGAAGAAGGAAAGGAAGGAAATGAGGAGTCCCCTGACATCACCCCCCCTCTAGAGTGTGGTGTCTCAACGTGCTGGGTAGAAGTAATTCTGGATGGCCTGGTCTACCTTGGAAAGAGAATAAAGACCTCTAATTGCTCAAGGAGCATTGGGATGCTGCTGGTAGAATTCTTGGACCAAGGCAGGGGCATGGACATTCTCTTGTGGCTCCCAGGAGATGTCCTCAATTCCATAGCCCTTCCACTTGACCTTGAACTGAAGCTTGTTCCTAAAGAGTTGGCTATCAAGGATCCGTTCCACTTCATACTCTTCTTGGTTGTTAACTAGCACTGGAGATGGAGGTGGCTGTGGGCATCGACCTGGAATTGGATCTTCAGGTGCTGGAGAGAGTTTCACCACATTAAAGACTGGATGGAGTTGACTCATTCCACTAGGCAGCTTGAGTCGATAGGTTAGTGGGCCCACTTGCCTTAATATGGAAAAGAGTCCTAGATGGCGATGGGAGAGCTTCTGAGAAGGTCGGGTAGTAGCAATGTCAGAGGCATCCAAATAGACTTGGTCTCCTGGCTTGTACTTAGGAGCTGGAGCTCGTCCATGATCATAATAACGAGCCATGTCATCCTTTGCCTTAGCTAAAGCAGCCTTGGCTTCCTCCTGAGCCATCTTCATCTAGTTTAAGAACTTGTTGACAGCTTTGTTCTCTGAAGGTCGCCCCCAAGGCTCAAATCCCATTCGGGGATGCCGACTAGTGTCTAGAAGGAAAGGAGACATCTGAGTGGCAGCATGCACATAGTTGTTGTATTGGAACTCTGCCTCTGGTAATAGGTCATCCCAGTCATCTTGTCACTCATTGCAGAAGAGCCGGAGATACTGTTCTAGCTCCTGGTTGACACGCTCAGTCTGGCCATCAGACTGAGGATGATAGGCTGTGGAAGTATGAAGCTTAACATGGAGGAGGCGGTATAGTTCTTTAGTAAACTCTGCCACAAACTGCAGTCTGCAGTCAGAGACATAAGCATTTGACAGCCCATAAAGTTTTCAGACATGCTTTTGGTACAGATTAGCAGCACCCATAGCTGAGCAAGTAGTGTGTATTGAAATAAAATGAGCATGCTTGCCACAAAGATCCACCACTACCATGATTGCATCATATCCATGAGAGTCTGGTAGCTCAACAATGAAGTCTACAGAGGCCACACTCCAATGCTTAGCTGGAATAGGCAAGGGGGTAAGCTGTCCCATAGGAGGCTGACGACGAGGCTTAGTCCAAAGGCAAAGGTCACAGGTGGAGGTGTAGGTGCCGATATACCATGACATTTGAGGCCACCAGTAATTCCGTGAGACCAGCTCCAGTGTTTTCCATCTACTAGGATGTCCTGCAACTTGGGAGTCATGATGCTGCTCTACAATCCACCTCCGCAGGTCAGGCAGGTTAGGAACATAAATGTGCCCCCGAAAGATAAGAAGACCATTCTCTAGAGACCATTCATCAGTGTGGACAGACTTTACTCCAGTTTTTTCTCTAGTATGCAAGGCTAGGGCAGCCTTAGCTACCAGATCTTCCTGGGCGCCCTCTTGATTACCTCGGCGGATGTCTCAAAGGATGCTCACCTCTTCTCCTTGGCCAGCCACACCTTCCAGAGCATGGATAGCAAATAGTTCTGGCTTCAGAAGTACAATATGGTCATTGTCGTTAGCTCCTGAACCATGGTCTGCTCGCCTAGAGAGTGCATCTGGCTTGCCCATGCTTTGTCCAGGTTTGTGGTGCAGAGAGAAGTCAAAGTTGGCTAGATACAAGGACCATTGAGCCTGTCGGCGGTTGAGTTTTTTAGCTGTCCAAAAGTACTCTAAGTTCTTGTGATCAGTCCACACTTCAAACTTATGCCTAGCACCCTCAAGGAAATGTTGCCACTCTTCAAAGGACCGAATAATGGCTAACATCTCTTTGTCATGGATCTCATAGTTTTGCTCCACTGCATTGAGACTCTTGGAGTAGAAGGCCACAGGATGCCACTTACCATCCTCTCTTGACTGTTGAGAGAGAACAGCTCTAGTAGCAAAATCTGAGCTATCAGCTTCCACATGGAAGGAAGAGTCATCATCTGGGAACAGAAGAACAGGCTTTGAAGTAACCGCCTGCTTGAGAGCGTTAAAGGCTGTCTGCTGTGCCGCATTCCAGTGCCAAGGAGTATCCTTAATGGTGAGATCAAAGAGAGGCCTGGCATGGTGCGAGAAATCCTAAATAAACCTCTGGTAGAAGTTGGTGAAACCCAGGAAGGCCTGGACCTCCTTCTTATTCTTAGGCTCGGGCCACTCTACCACACCAGCCACCTTCACTGGGTCCATCTCAGCCATTCCATAAGAGATGATCAGTCCAAGATATTCAACCTTAGTCTGCTCAAACTCACACTTCTCTAGCTTGAGATAGAGCTAATGTTGGCAAAGATGTTCCAGTACAATGTGTGTAATCTGACAATGCTCCTCTAGAGTCTTGGTATAGATGAGGATATCATCAAGATACACACATACGACACCTTTTGCTATGAGGTCTCAGAAAATGTCATTCATCATGGTCTGGAAGGTGGCTGAGCTATTAGTAAGGCCAAAGAACATTACCAGAGATTCATAGAGTCCACGATTTGTTCGGAATGCTGCCTTCCACTCATCACCTTCCTTGATGCGCACATTGTTGTAGCCCCAGCGGACATCCAACTTGGTGAAATAGCATGCACCTCGAAGGTTGTTAACAAGCTCTGAAATGAGTGGTAAGGGATAGCGATTCTTCACAGTTATCGCATTCAAGACTCGGTAGTCCTGAACCAGATGTAGAGATCCATCCTTCTTCTTAATGAAGAAGACTGGAGAGGCCATGGGAGACTTTGAAGGGCAGATGCAACTAGAGTCTAAATTCTCTTGCAAAAAGGTGTCAAGCTCATCCTGTTCTCTAGGAGAGAGAAGATAGACCTTGCAGCTAGTGGGCTCAGCATTGGGTGTGAGCTCAATTGCATGGTCCCACTGTTTACGCTCTGGCAGGGAGTCAAATGATGCCTTAGAGAAAACATCTTCAAAGTTTTGCAGGTGATGAGGAATTGCATCTTGAAATGACTTAGGAGCAGAGTTAGCAGCAAATGCCTGAGCTAATTGCTGGGAAGTGGTTTAGCTAGCTCTAATCTCCACTACCATTGGCAGAGGTTGTAAGGCAGTCACATAGATTCTATCACCTGTCTCAATAGCCTCGTTTGGAGACTCAAAGTTAGGAGTGCACCTAAATTCACCTCCACATCCCTCTTCCATCTGGCCCTCACTCACCACACCTTGAACATCCTCATAGAGGGCCTCTCTATAAGGGAATGCCAAGGGGGGAGGATCCAGCAGGTCAAGATCAGCAAAGGGAAGGTGCCTCACTCGGCAAGCCCGTACTGCAGCACGTTCCTGGGCTAATACTCTGTGCTCCTTCCTAGCTTCCTGAGCATATGTAGAACAGCGTCGAGAGTAGCAGCTCATGCTCACTTTACCCTTGGCCCAGTCAATCTCTGGATTGTGGTCACGCAGCCAGGAGAATCCAAGTATCATGTCCTGCTTTCCTAGGCTGGTAACTGCAAAGACAGCATGCTCAGAGTGGGTCTGATAACAAAGAACTAAATCCACTACAGAGCGAATGGATCCAGCTTCATTGAGCATCCCATCAATGTTGTAGACTGGGATAGGGCGAGAGAGGGGTCGGGTAGTGAGTTGATGTCGTTCCACATAGTTGGTGTCTAGAAAGAGCCCAGTAGCACCACTGTCCAAGAGAGCTACAACACTCCGAGTCTGCTGAGTATCTGTTGTCTCAATCTCTACACTTAGGTGCAAAGAGTTGGGAGAAGGAGTGGAGGCAACAATATAGCAATGAGGGAGGCATTGTTCCCAAGCTGGAACACAAGGGCGTCAAGCAGAAGGAGAAGAAGAGGAGGTCTGGGCCAAGGCCTTAATCAAGGGGGTACTTTGTACGTTGGAGGGGGTGCTTATAATTTCAGTTAAAGAATCCTGAATAGGGAGTGGTATATTGGGGGATTCTATAGATAGACATGCAAACCGATTAGCACCAGGTGGCGGAGGCATACAACTCATACGTTGCTCTACTGAAAACCCTCTCTAGCCAGACTAACAGACTCTTCCAATGGTTCAGCTACCACTTCCTCTGAACCTGAGAACTCATCCAGGGATTTTGGTATAGGCTGTATGTCAGGAGAAGGGTTTCCCTGGGCATCTCTAGCAGCCAAAAGCTGGAGAAGGAGCTCTTCCTGCTCTGAGGCTGAAAGATAGCACACCTCCAACCCCTGAGGGCAATATCAAGCAAAGTGGCCAGGCTTTCCACAGCGGCGGCAGAGGAGAGGAAGTGAGGAGCGTTGATGAGAGGCATCAACATCCATTGGAACTCCAAGAGGAAGTGAACATGCAGTAGGCACCTGAGCAGGAGGTGGAGCATGAGAGGGAAAGGAAGGCTGAAGAGAAGAACAAACAGGGGGAGAGGCATGGAAGGTGGAACGAGGAGTAGTTCCATGGTGGAGCTCACATCGTAACTCCATGAGCTGCTACTGATCACGTGCTACTTGATACCAAGACTCAATACTTGTGTCATCTGGTTGTCCCTCAGCCATGCTGTCAATATGGTCCATAAGAGAGGGAAGAAGGCCATCTCAGAAGGTGAGACAGAGCTGAAGACCATCAGGATAGGAGGCCTGTTCAGCCAGAGCTCTAAAAGAGTCAATATACTCATCTAAGGTTTGCTTTCCCTGTCCATATCGATGAGGATCTCGAAGAGTAAGAGCTGCTACCTTAGCAGGGTCCAAGGGGAAAAACTCTGCCCAAAACTCCTTCTCAAACTGACCCCAACTTCCCAAACTCTCTACTCCTCCAGGGCATCGAAAAACTCGTAATGCATATGTCGAAGCTCGCCCTGACTTCATATAAGAGAGAACCCAGGCAATCTTGAGAGCATCAGAGGGGAAGGCTTCACCACTGAGCTGGATGTAGGTGATGCAAGACTGCAAGAAGCACTCCCCCATAGCTCAATCACCATTGAATGCATCTGAGAGTGCTGGGTGAGGAATATTGGTGGGAGCAGGGGAGGAAGCCACAAGGTGAGGAGCTGGGGGTGTGTTAGCCCTAACT
>QLON01000898.1:0-14139 GCA_003313675.1 Termitomyces heimii
GGAAGTTCTGCTGAATGGGTTGTCACCTTCTTCTTAACAATCGCTACGAGCTTGACAAAGTCCGACACATCACCCACCATCATTCCTCCAAGGAGGTACTTTCCATCCTCGGTGAATATGTATTTCTTATACGTTGCACCGAAGGGGTCCTTGTACACAAGGCAGTTAATTGGCTGGTCTTTTGGGTCGTCGCCGGCGTGACGGCCTCTGCGGCTTAGAGGAGCTTTCTTGGGCTCGGACGAAGCGGCAGTCTTGGGATCCTTGGTGTCTTCGATAGAGATTTCAATGGCCGGACGGTCCTGGGTATTGTCATTACTGGGTTTAGGTGTATATTTGTTGATGGTGTGGGTTTTGCCCAGGGGTAGACGGCGATCGACGAAGTAGTCACCAAAGGAGGCAACATCGACACCCATTAGTCTGCATAGAATGAGATTAGGATGGAACTCAGAGATGACAAGGAGAGAAAAGGTACACACTTGAGTTTGGTACTAAGATCTGGAGCATTCATCAAGCGTGGGGCGTGAGTTTCCGTTTGTGTTAGATTGAAGGCAAGGATGTCGGCCATTTCGACTAGAAGACATAACTTGAGCATGATACACCTGAACAAAGCGAAAATAGACACGTACCTCCAGGACCGATTAGACCATAACTATTTTCCCTCCAGCTTGCGCATTCGCCGATAGCATATACATTGTCGACGGATGTCTTCAGGTCGTCTTGGACGATTATACCGCCCCGAGGATGACACTGCAGTCCACTGGCCTTCGCCACGTCATCCCGGGGTCGGATACCGGTGGCATAGATAACCAAATCCGCTTCATGTATAGAGCCGTCTTGAAACTCAAATCCAGCGAAAATCTCTTGATTAGAACTTGAGCCGTCCTCATTTGTGCGTACGCGGGTAATTTGACGGACAGGGGAGCATCGCGTGAGTACTTGAACGCCCATGGCCTCGATCTGGTGCAGAACCATTTCACCGGCTTCAGCGTCTAGCTGACGAGATAGCGGATAGGCTTGTCGATTGATGATGCTGACGCGGGAGATTCTAACCCCGTCATTTAAATCAAGTCCAGAAAAGGGATAAGGTCAAAATAACATACGAAGGCATATCGTATACTGCTTTTGCGGCCTCCAAACCCAACAAGCCACCACCAACGACGACAGCGTGATTGACGGAAGGTTGCCCTGCGTAGGCAATGATACCTTCTAGGTCGGCAATGTTGCGATAGACGAACACTCCTCGTGTTTTCTCTGCTGCGTCTGGTGGAACGTACGGAGGGAGGTCTGCACGAGAGCCAGTGGCAATGACACATTTGCTGTAAGAGAAGGATCGGTTCTTGCTAGTGTGGATAAGATTCTTTTCAGGCGATAGATGAGTGACGGTCTCTTGAAGGTGATAATTCAGCCTGTGAGGATGGTGCTGTGCATACCAGGATGGCGGGTTGAGATACAGATCTTCGATCTAAAGTTCATGGAATTTAGGATCAAAAGAAATTGCAATGAGATAGGCTTACATTGCGATGTTCAAAGTACTCGGTCAAGCTATGAAGGTATGCATTTAGAACCGGCCCGACGGGCCTCCAAAATCAAACCGCAGCACGTACCCGACACGATTATAGGCCAGGTGATTTTCTTCTCCACAGGTGACGATAAAGTGCTTTTGATTGGCATCCAAGTTCAATAATTTCTCAATGAAAGCTATAAAGAAGAATGATCATCAATGTTCCAATAGCAATTGATAAAGTTCGAGTCCTACCAATTCCAACCATCCCAAGGCCAACTGGAAGATATGAGGACATAGAAAGCTCAAAATTACGCGATTGGCGCACCGACGAAGATAACTTCACGACCTTCAGGGACTTGAATGTCTGCAGCATCATCAAGCGTAGCTGCTGGATTGAGTGAAGAAGGACGGTCTAGGACAACGTCCACGCTGTTTGATGGAGCTGAATGCATGATTTTCGCACAAAAGAAAAGCGGGTGGGATGCCAAGGCTATGCAAGAAGCTCGGGCTTAGAATACTGCACATTTTGACTGCCAGTTGGAGAACAGATGAAGACATCACAACGGCAATTGCGGCAACGAGAACCCGGTGACCATGATTGGATCTTGGATTGAAAATACAAGCGATAGGCTTTGTCCAATGTATCATTTCTCAAATGATAAGGCCAAGACGTGACTGAGCGAGAGAATTGGATCAGGGATGCCGAGGCTGGACATCAATGCATTCAGGCCGACAAACAACGCAAAACTTCCTTCAAGCTTCAACCAGTCGGGCCCCTCGAGAGGGATCCACTTACAGGGCATGGTATGAAGCTTGAAGACTTAACGACTCGTCCGTGCTGGTAAATTCTCGATCCCTAAGCATAACGAACTCAAGCTTCATACCGTAGCTTCAATCCAGATTATCCTTGGCAAACCGGTGACTTGTGAACGACTTATCTCTGAAAAAATGTGGTTACTCTGTTATCTCATGGCTTCGCCTGTGCTATCTTCTTATCTGGCAGTGTTCATTGGTTTCTATGCTACTAGTGGAGAGTTCCTCGACCGTCAAAAAGGGTCACACCCTTTGTATTCCATGCATCACTTGGCAAGAGACGGCGTGGCTTCAGGGAAGAATACCGAACCCTCAAAGATAAGAAGATGCTCATTGTAACCGAAGACTGTCAAACTTTCCGAAAATAGACAGGAAGGATTGACGGACAATGATGACATTCAAATTAAAGTGTTCCCTTTCCCGTATCTCTTATCCTCGTCTCGGTGCCTTGTCGACTGAAGTTTAGGTCTTTTCAATGTTGAGCCCTTGCTATCAAAGTGTGATTGAGAGCTTATCAAAATTTTCCTTGTGATCTCCTGACTCGATGTCACTTTTGCTATTTCTGTCGTGAAGTATCTCCATCACTCTGCTTCTTCGTGTTTGTAACTGTATCTCACCCTTCCAACCTTTAAATCTGGAGAACACTCGTAAGCTTGATGCTCCAATATACACCGAATGACGAAAAGTACCAAGACCTCCACTACGCCCCCAGCCTTCTCCTGGTCTCATCTCTGGAGCCCTGCAGTCGTCAATCCAGTCAATCTAAAGAGCTACACCATCCCAATCTTCAACCTTCGTGATCCCTATGCACGGGCATTCCACCTAAGCTGGCGTAAGTATCGTCATTGGCTGCTTTAGTTGTCTGAAGGGTGCTGATATCTCTGTGCAGTGGGCTTCTTCGTTGCTTTCCTTTCATGGTTTGCGTTCCCTCCACTCATCCCGGAGGCCATCAAGTCCGACCTCAAACTCACCGATGCACAAGTAGCTAACTCCAATATCGTCGCTTTGGCTGCGACTCTGATTGTCCGATTCGCTGTCGGGCCCATGGTTGATGCTTATGGACCACGAAAAGTTATGGCAGGTCTGCTTGTGCTCGGCGCGATACCTTCTGGTCTAGCTGGAACGGCTCACAATGCGAGCACGCTTTATGCGATACGGTTCTTCATTGGTATCCTCGGTGGAACATTTGTCCCATGCCAGGCGTGGACGTCGTCGTGGTTCGATAAGAACTGCGTGGGAACGGTCAATGCTTTGGTTGGGGGATGGGGAAATATGGGGTGCGGCCACTGATCAACCGCGTCGAGCGAGATTTTGACACTGTTGTTAACAGAGGTGGCGCTACGTTTGCTATCATGACTTCTTTGTATGCTGCGCTCATCAAAGGAGGATTGACACAACATGTCGCCTGGAGAGCATCCTTTGCCATTGTTCCGTGTGTACATCCATAATAGTTTCCCCACGTACTTGATTGACGTTTTGCTCCAAAGGCTCCCATGTTTGCTTCTTGTTGCAATCATGACCCTCATTTTTGGACAAGATCATCCCGCGGGCAAATGGTCCGAGCGCCAAAACATCCCAGCTACTATAACGACTGAGAACCAAGGGCGTGACATCCACCTCCATGTGGACCACGAGAAGATCCTCTCGAAAAAGAAGGGTGGCAAGCACACGGAGAACGAAGTTACTGTTCACGTAGTGGACGACACAGATGTCGATATTGTTATCAATTCAGCCGTCGATGTGGCGGTTAACGAGAAATTAACTCTCAAATCGACGATTGAAATTGTACTCAGCCCACTCACATGGTTGCCGAGTCTTGCGTATCTCACGACCTTCGGCCTCGAACTTGCTCTTGATGCTCAGATCGCGAATGTCCTTTTCGCACTATACAGCAAACGTATTCAGGGTTTCGATCAGACTAAAGCTGGCTATTACACGGCGATTTTGTACGTCTGATCCTTCTATCTACCCTGGCTCCGGCTTCTTCCTCTTCTTGACATCGTTGTTAAATGAATCGCCTTATTTTTCACAGTGGTTTTCTCAACTTGTTTACGAGACCTTTTGGCGGGTACGTCGGTGATGTCGTGTATAGGAGGTGGGGTACGAAGGGTAAAAAATATTGGATGTTACTTTGTGGCTTGATCATGGGTGTATCGTGTTTGGTAGGAGGGCTCTACCTTGCTAAAAGCAAGAGTCCCTCAGGGCCAGACTGTACGTTTACTATTCTTATCTCATACGCTTTCACACTGACTTACGGATGCCTCATTCATCACAGTCGACGTGGTCATGGGCGTCTTCGCTATCACTGCCATCTTCTCGGAATTTGGCAATGGTGCTAACTTTGCTTTGGTGCCGCATTGTAACGCATATAACAACGTGAGTTGAATTTACCGGCATTTTTCGAAAGGTATGCTAAGAATAGATTGTAGGGCGTGATGTCTGGTATTGTAGGCTCCTTCGGCAACTTGGGTGGCATTATTTTTGCCCTCATCTTCCGTTTCCAGCCTGGACAAGGAAATGCATTCTGGATTATGGGGGTTATTTGCGTTGTTATCAATGTTGTTCTTGTTATCGTTCCTGTGCCACAGTATTAATCTAGATTTTCTTCTTATCTGTAATTTCCAATTATATTAATAGATTGTGTCCTTATCTACAATGATTTCTTTGGTCAAATTCCAGTAATGACATTACGTTATGGGCAAAGACCGAAAAAGGGAAGACAAGCAAAACTCGAGATGCCGAGAGTTTGAAGAAATCTGGCGGGCGTGGTAAGCCATGCCCTAGCGGAGTATTTTTCGGAAAGGTCGGATGAGATAATAGATGATTATGCAGAGGTCTTCAGCAAAACCCCTTCAGTTGTTCCCATCGCTTCGCTTTTGGTACATTATGTCCGTTGCCTCTGATTTGAATTCCCCCATCTCTTCCCAACACTCGTCTCAGAAAGAACGATCAACGTCCCCTTCATTCTTTTCGTATAGCCCTCCAATCCAGCTGCCAGCGCCGTTTCTGCCTCCTTCATTGGCTATCTCGCAATTCCCTGATATCGGCACGAGACCTCGAACAATTGATGACGCCTTTCCAGCTGTCCCAAATGACGAGGCTGTCAAGCAAGTAGACCCGCAGGATATGTAGGTTGAATCTACCTCGCTGTGACTTCTCCTAACGGAATTACTAGGGGAACCCCAGATAGCTGGGTACTCCGTGACTCTCGAATGGTACGGTTGACGGGAAAGCATCCATTCAATGCCGAAGCCAAGTTGAACGTCCTGTTCTCGAAAGGTTTTCTCACTCCCAGCAACCTGTTCTTTGTTCGAAACCACGGAGCGGTACCGCAAGTGGATACAGAGACAGCACGAAAGTGGAAGGTCGCTATACATGGGTATGTATAATTCTTGGCCTTTCCAGCCAAAGAAAAGCTAACTACGGTTTAGTCTCTGTGAGAATCCTGTAGTATTGACGGTCGAGGAACTCCGGTCGAAGTTTGATGTGATGACCGTGCCGGTCACGCTCGTCTGCGCAGGTAATCGACGTAAAGAGCAAAACGTCGTACAAAAGTCACTCGGCTTCTCTTGGGGTGCAGCCGGTCTCTCTACTGCACTATTTACCGGTGTAAAATTGGCTGATGTCCTGGACTACGTCAAACCGAGTCGAGGGGCAAAGCACGTTGTATTTGAGGGATCTGATTCCCTTCCAAACGGTCCCTATGGAACGAGGCAAGGACTATGGCTGACTCACGGTTCTCAATTACCTGACACTCAACAGCCAGCTCCTTTCTTGGGCTCGAGATAGAAGAAGAGGTATGATGCTCGCATGGGGAATGAATGGGCTTCCGTAAGTTCCCCACCATTACCAGCACAGAAGTATAGATTCCAATGAATTTTTAGGCTCGAACCAGACCACGGATTCCCTTTGCGACTCGTCGTCCCGGGACAAATCGGAGGGAGATCTGTCAAGTGGTTAGGGCGGATTGAGCTCTCTTCCATGGAGAGTCAACACCATCTTCATTTCCATGACAACAAAGTTATTCCTATGCCAGTTGATCCAGATCGTGCAAGAGCTGAGATGGAGTGGTGGTATGATCCAAGGTCTGTTTGCGAAGAGTCATCAAGCTTGGTCTGCTCAGATTTTTACCACCAGATATATGATCCGAGAGTTAAACGTCAACAGTGCAATCGCGTGTCCTGATCATGGAGAAATAATCGAATGTGAGCTTGAAGGAACATACACGATACGAGGGTATGCCTATGCTGGTGGTGGACGTCGGATCACGCGCGTGGAAGTTTCGATCAACGATGGAAATACATGGGAACTTGCGGAGATTGAATATCCTGAAGACGCCTTCCGCTCTGTCTCGTTTTCTGACTCTGTCTATGGTGCTCTGGACCTTACTGATAGCGACCAATGCTACTGTTGGTCGTTTTGGTCGCTGACAGTACGGCTCCGGTCATTACGGGACAGTCGGAGCATTTCTGTCAGAGCGATGGATGAGTCTTTGGCTCTTCAACCCAGAAATATGTATTGGAACGCGACTGGAATGATGAATAACTGGTACTCAACATGACGCATATTCTGTTTCAGTACTCACAAAAGCCTAGGTGGTTTAGGGTTTGTATACATGTCCTTGAAGACGGAAAATTGCAGTTCGAACACCCAACAAGTGAGTGTGACAAGATCGTCGTGGATGATTATGACTGACAACAACGGTTTTCAGTGGCTGGAAACCAGCCTGGCGGTTGGATGCAACGGTTAAAGGATAAAGGCAACGATCCTTCAAAGCCAGCATTTTCTACTTCGGTGTCAGATACGACGGAAACAGATACTCGCGCTTCAGACGCGCTTCCGGTTGTCCCTATGACACGCGCTGAAGTCAACCGGAAGATTACTGCAGACGAACTTCGTGCACACGCGAATTCTGCAAATCCTTGGTTCGTAGTTTGTGGCGAGGTATGTGTACTTTTTCATTTACGCTGCTTCGACTTATGACCATTTCATAGGTGTACGACGCAACGACATATCTCAATGATCATCCTGGTGGCCCTCAATCTATAACACTCGTTGCTGGAGAGGATGCTACCGAAGACTTCATGGCTATACACAGCTCTGACGCTAAGCGCAAGCTGACCGAGTACCACATAGGAACTCTGGTAGGGGAGATCAAGGAATCTCCAGCCTCTGACGACACGTCAAGTTCTGCCTTCCTTCAGTCAAATAAATGGAAGGCTGTTACTCTCCAGACAGTGACAGACGTTTCTAAGGACTCCAAAGTATTCCGTTTCGTACTAGACCACAAGGAACGAGACCTCGGACTCCCGATTGGGCAGCACGTTTACGTCCGCCTTCGTAGAAAGAATAATGGGAAGGCTGATCCGGGTGAGCTGGTACAACGCGCATACACCCCTGTTTCAAGGAAGGATGACAGAGGCTTCATTGATATGCTCGTAAAGTCAGTGACTTGCTCTAGTATAATTACCAGCTAAACGATGCTAGGATATACTACCCCACTAAGCAATTCCCTCTGGGAGGGCGGATGACTCTAGGGTTCGCTGAACTCAACGTCGATGACACAATCGAGCTCAAGGGCCCCATAGGGCACTTCGTCTGGCTCGGAAATGGCATGGCTGAGCTCCACGGGGTTCCAAGGCGTGTTCGACGGATTGGAATGATCTGTGGTGGGAGTGGAATAACACCCATCCTCCAGGTATTACGCGGAATATTTAACGACACTGCCAATAACGATACAGACGTATGGGTTGTAAACGTAAATCGCAATGTTGGGGATATCCTATGCAGGGATGAACTAGATGAGTTGGCGAAGTCGTATAGCTCGCGACTATCTCTGCGCTACTCGTTGACGGGCAAGTCCATCCCCCAAGATTGGAATCAATCCCTAGGCCGATTGAATACGAAGATGATGAATAAATATCTTCCTCCCCCGTCAGCTGACGCGTTGATCTGCATATGCGGCCCTCCCGCGATGGAACAATTGGCCAAAGGTAATTTGTGATGCGATTCACAATTCAGTCCATTGTCTCATTTGTTCACGTAGATCATCTAGTGAGCGTAGGCTGGGATGGAGCTTCACAGATCGTAATTTTCTAATGTGGATTCGACATGACCCACAAATACGACAACAGGAGGCCAAGTCATGATTGACGGCACATTGGAAATGGTATGGCATGTTTCTTTTGTGCTTTTTCCAATGGAAACACCTGCCAGTGCCTGCAGTGATTTGTTTGTCATGGGTTTGCATTCGAAATCAATTTTTGGACTTTGCAGAGTTGAGCACCCCTCCGCGGAAACTTCATGTATCAGTGTTGCGTGAATCAGATTGTCTTATTCGGGATAACTTAGACCGAGATCACTGGCCACCGTTCATACAGTGCCGCACGCTCAAAACTTGAAATGTTGTGTGCTTGCGGTTCACTTACATCGGACTGAGGATTGATATTTACAATCAGGTGTATGAACATCGTGACCCTCTGATTATGCAAATAAAACAAAACGTAACGGCAATGAAAATTAAAGGTCGACCATCAATCTATGAGAGGCTCGCTCATACGCAACCACACCCTGGTGGAGCGACTATCTGCCATATATGGATGCCTGGTCAAAAGATTTTGCGACGTGTATATAAAGAATACATGAAAAAAACAACGTGAATTTCTTTTGAACTGGTAAAATGGGTGCAAAAGTATCTCGGACGTGCCGCCCTTTGGGACGGCTAAACAAATCACGTACGGACATATTATAGTCCTGTAACAACGCATTACCGGGCAGTGTGATGTACATGTTCATAGGGTGCTATTTTGTTATTATTTACTCAACCTGCGACAATTGTCTTCGAGCTAACACATCCTTGAAGCCACTGTACTTCTCTCCCAGTCCTAATCCAACACCAAAAACGACACACGGCTCCCAACTCAAGTCAACCCCAACACATCACCAAGCTGCGTCCTCGGAACAGCCGCGGGGAAAGCCTTCCGGTGCCAACGCGTCTGCGTCCTCGTTTCGTACGCGTACGCGAATCCTACAAGGTCGAATTCCGAGAACGCGGTGCCGATAAAGGACAGACCGAACGGGACGCCGGGCGCGGGGTATACGGTCTGCGGACCCACACTGCTGATGGCGACGTTCTCGCTGAAGAAACCCATCGGGACTGGCTCGCGGGAGGTCTCAGCGTCTTGTCTTGTCTCTTCGACTGAAGCTTGACTTACCGGAGACAACGGGGTAGCCTGCGATGGCTGGAAGAGAAGAATCGTTAGCTGGTGATTGTATAGTTAGAGGAGAGGGAAGGTGTGTTTTGTACCTGGCGGAGTTGAAGTCAGACCATCCGAGGGGAGAACCAATGCGTCGAGGTTGTGCGCTTGCAGCGCCGCGTCGATGCCACGCGTCGCGCCGAGGTCGCGGTTTGCTGCGAGCGCTGCGGCAAAAGCAGCATCGTGCCCCCGAGTTGCTTCGGAGCGTATAAGGCTGGAAGGTGGCGTTAGATGGCGCCCGATGGACGTAGTGGGTCTCTGGACCCGGACACATACATCGACTGGTCCTCGAACCCCTCGGGCTTTTCGAGGTCCGGGTGGTCGTCGTTGAATTTAATGAGATCCGCCATGGTCCGCACGCCAGAAGGGTTTGATATCAGGTTAGAGAGGTACTTGTTGAGTCCGATCTACAGAGGCGTATATAAATATGATCGTTAAAGCACCTGGGTGTTATGGGTATACCTTGAAGTCTACATCGAGAACTATAGTCTCGTTGTTGGAAGCTTTGATCTCGTCGGCAGACGGCAGGTCAGCTGGATCGACGACCGTGGCACCTAAATTGCGGATGACTTGGAGGGCCTCTTCGAACGCTACGAGCACATCTGAGCGACTGCCTTTTTTCCCGTCGCTATCGTCGTCATCATCGAGGAACACCCGACGGGGGACGCCGATGCGCCTGCCTTCTAGCGCACGTGGGTCCAATGCACAGGCAAAGTCGGGCACGGTGCCGGGCTGAGAGAGCGTGTCGCTATCGTCCGGGTCCGTCCCAGCGATCACGGACAAGACGACCGCTGCGTCAGCGACGCAACGCGCCATCGGGCCGACGGTATCTTGATGCGAAGATATTGGCACCACTAGATCCACGAGTACGTAGGGTAAGTAAGCGCACGATTAAACGACTACGAAATTGCGAACCTCCCGCGCGCGAGGTGAGCCCGACAGTGGGCTTGATCCCGACGACGTTGTTGCGCCCCGCAGGACTGATGATGCTCCCGTCTGTTTCTGTGCCAATCGCCGCGGCCGCGAGACCGACAGATACAGCGACGGCGGAGCCGGCGGACGAGCCGCTCGGGTTCGCGCGCGGGTAGTACGCGCTGCTCGTTTGCCCACCCACGCCGGACCACCCGGACGCGCATTTGCCGCGATAATACGCGAGTTCGGAGAGGTTGGTTTTCCCTGGGTGCCAAGGGACGCTTCAGTCACGGATGCGAAAGGGAAGATGGCGCCGCGCGTGTATACGTACCGAGGATGATTGCCCCGGCGGCCCGGAGCCGCTTGACAATTCCCGCGTCGTCCGGGACGATCGAGTGCTGGAGCGCGTACGTCCCTGCGGTCGTGTGCATGCCTGGGAAACGAGCTATGGATGTATATGTACGAATACGAGGCCACCGGCTTACCTTCGCATGACACAGTAGCGATGTTATCCTTTTATGTTTTTGCGCTGTGATGAGAAATTGCATAGGGATAGGGATGAGACTGCGGAGTACCTTTAAGAGAACCGGGATCCCGTGGAGCGCGCCCCGCGAGCCCTGGACGCGGCGTTCGGCGTCGAGCTGTGCGGCGTTGTGCAAGGCGCTTGGATTGGTCTCGAGCACGGCGCGGAGGGATGGGCCGGTCAGGTTTATTTCCTCGATTCGAGCGAGATAGGCCTAGGGGTTGTTGAGTGTTAAGTGTTGAATGGAGGGAAAGGGGTTGGGTTTTGTGTCTGGGCTGTGTGATGTACCTTGACGAGATCCTGGCTGGAAAAGTGCCCTGCTTCCAGCCCCACTTGGAGGTCGGAGATAGAAGCTTCATACAAGTCTGGGTACATGCTTGCTGTTAGTAAAGACGCTTAGTGATCTTGTGGTGTTGCGTTGGTGGGATTTTGGATTTGAATTCTGCGCTTTACACGACTGATGGCCACATGGTATAGCGTTATATATACTTTGGAGGAGGAGGAAGTGAATATGATGCCTATTCAATACATACGTATAGCACCCATGTCCGTGTCCGTGTCCGTGTACTGGTTCCGCCTGTGTGTGTATCCGCCCTACCCACTCCAGGCAGAAAGCCAAGAACTGTGCGGACACAGGACACAGGACACAGGACACAGGACACAGGACACAGGTGGGAAAAAAAGGAAGCTGGTCTCGCTCCGAGTCCGATCTCCTGGGTTTCTGGGGTTCGACGCGACGCCGTTGCTGTTTATCGCATTTACCGTATGTGCATTATGACCAGGGATGGATGGAGGGAGCACAGTGGTAGTCGGAACATGCGACTTGTCCCGATAAGCGCCTAGGATGTTGTGGAGTTGTGGAGTTAAGTTAGTAATGTGAGGAGGAGGCGATCTGTAATTCTACGTTTCATACACAGGTTTATGGCAGTGTAGATGTACACTAAATATCTAGTTCTTGTTGGATAATTTGAAGACCTTCATGGGGTCGACTGCAAATATATGAACTTTTGTGATGTACTTCGAGTGTCCAATACTGTACTGTTCGAGGTAACATACTCTGCCACCACTCAAAGGACGTTTCAAGATGAGTCTTGTCTAACCCTCGTAACTCTTGAGCAGAATGTATCGCATCGTCAAACCCATAGTGTAGATTAGGTAAGCCAATGATCAGCTTCGGATCTTTCACGGTGACAATCGCTGACAATACCTCATCCATTAGCGGCCCTCCTGTCCATTCATTCCAGGCATATAGGACAAAAAACCCCAGTCTCAGTCGACTCAGGTTTGGTTTGGCATTGGTCTTTAAGCCTTGCAGCAATAGCATTATGGTAGATTCATCGACCGATCCAATGTCAATTTCTTGCAGGTTTATGTTGTGCGGGAATGCGAGAAGCGCAGAATAACCTACAACAAGATCAGTTTACCGGGCTTACGATGCGACGAGAAAACTCACTACTATATGTACCTGGTGGAGGATCGGCAGTACCCAAGGCTACAAGTTTGAGTGCTCGCAAGTTCGCGCCCGCCATCTCCAAGAGTTCTCCAGATGCTTGCAGTTGTTCGGTAACACGATAGAAATCAATAGAAAGAGACGCAATTCCAGATGAGCATTGGATGGCTCGGGTAAAGAATTGGACCATCCAGGAATGATGAAACTGACAGAACGCGAGGTGACAAAGACTGGGATGAGATACTTGAACAGTACCACTGATCCAAGGATGCGAATCGAATGGTACCGAAATGCCAATCGCGACCTTTTTTAACGCCTTGAGAGCAGCTAGAAGCATGCAGAAATCTGACGAGGTAAGCGGGATTCCTTCGAGTTTCAGCTCCTTCACATAGGTAAAGTTGCGGTGGAGGCAAGTGACTGCCGTCGGTGACAGCGCCAGCCAATCAATCCATCCCAGAGAGAGCGATGTGACTGAGCGAAATAAAATCAGGTCCCTTGCAAGCAAGTCCCGAATGGGCACCTCCCTCGTCAATTCAGTTCCTTCAAGAGGATGAGTCCAGTAATTCGTCAACGTGTTCTGTCGAAGATTCAGTGTTTTGACTGTTACCAAGGGGAGCGTAGATCCCGGTGAGTCGATGAGATGGAGGAATTTTGAGATTTGGACGTGGTCGAGGTCTAGGGCCTTGTGCGGCGGGAAAAGATAGTACCGAGCACTAGGCAACCATGATTGACAGACCAAGGCACAGTCTGCGATTGAAGAAGTACCGCACAAGTAGGAAAGGATTGAGTCTATTACGTCTAGGGGCAGTGAGATCGGCATGTTCGATAGTTTACTGTTCGAAGACCTGTGTGTCCTACCTAACCCCTCTATAAAGAGGGGTAGGAAGAGGATCACCTACACCTCTAATTAGGGTTATCTATGATATAATAATACCTGGTTCAATATCGAGAACGGTGAGAAAATTTGTGATGGACGTTGGTCTGTCGACGTCGTCTGGCGCTGTCGGTGACGCCATCGATGCCGCCCTCAGCGCCGATTGCCTTCTGCTCATTATATAGCACAACGAGCCCAAAACTATGTCTCGGGCATTCGGGTCAAAGATAAGTTCCCTTAGCCACTGGCCACCCTCGCTTTGCCCTCAACGCCACCATTGTTACAACTAGATTCACTATCTGCGGGCGCGCACATATGAGAAATTCCTTTCAATTCCAAGTCGTTTCACACTGCGCTCGCTTACGTCCATGTGACTTTATCTCCCCCACCTCACCATAAGAAACCGGAAGGGTAAACGAATCAATGAAAACTCGTACAATGATAATCAGAAGAACACCCCACCCCGATTGACAGTAATGAACTCACCCATTTTTTTTTCTTTTTTTTTGGATCGAATGGGAATGACTTGTGGATGTGGTCGGACCCGGGCGCTTGTCGTCGACACGCGGAACGGAAATGCGTAGGCAGCGCGTTATGCTTAATCTCGGCTCTGTGGCTCTGTGGCTCCGTGGTCGGTTTCTTGCCATTGCCTGGCACGAATACCTCTCCTCCCTCTCCCTGAGGTGTTGGTGTTTCCCTTCCTTGGAACAACGGAACTTGAGCTTGAGGTTTTTCAAAGTGTCATGCTCATGTTAGCCTACTCGGTGGACATATATATACTTTGATGCCCATATGCCTCGCCTCAAT